>PVIJ01004884.1:48941-111299 GCA_004024925.1 Scalopus aquaticus | reverse complement strand
TCCCAAAAGTGGTATTGCTGGGTCATATGGGAGCTCCATGTTTAGCAGTTTGAGGAATCGCCATACAGCTTTCCATAGTGGTTGGACCAGTTCACATTCCCACCAGCAGTGTAGAAGAGTTCCTTTTTCTCCACATCCTTTCCAGCATTTGTTGTTGCCTGTATTTTTAATGTGTGCCATCCTCTCAGGTGTGAGGTGGCATCTCATAGTGGTTTTGATTTGCATTTCCATGATTATAAGTGATGTTGAGCATTTTTTCATGTATCTGTTGGCCATTTGCTGCTCTTCTTTGGAGAAGTGCCTTTTGAGCTCTTCTGCCCATTTTTTGACTGGGTTATTGGCTTTGTTTTTGTTGAGTTGTGTGAGTTCCTTGTAAATTTTTGTTATCAGTCCTTTATCAGATGTATTGTGTGCAAAGATCTTTTCCCAGTTGGTAGGGTGTCTGTTAGTTTTGGTTAATGTCTCTTTTGCTGTACAGTAGCTTTTTATTTTGATGTAATCCCATCTGTTTATCTTGTCTTTCACTTCCTTCGCTTTGAGGGATGTGTCTTTCAAGATTTTGCTGAGATGTGTGTCGTGTAGAGTTTTTCCTGTATTTTCTTCTATACATTTTATGGTTTCAGGTCTTACATCCAGGTCAAAAGCCCTAGTTTCTTCAGCAGAAAAATAGTGGGAGGAGAGGAAGAGGAGAAGGTCTCTGTAAAGCTGTAGTTTTCAGCAGGACGTGATTTTTTTGCCCCTGTCGGGCTTCCCCACTAGGTTGTCAAAACCTGGAGCATGTTACTGGCATCTAGTGGGGAGAGGCCTAGGTTGCACAGATAGGAATGTGCAGCTCCAAATGCCAATAGTACTGAGATTGAAAACCCTAGTATACACCCTAAAAGAGACTTAAGAGCCCTCAGCTAATTGCAGTGTGTGGGCCTTAATTTGGATCTTGATGGAAACAAATACCCCCAGGGAATTTTTTTGTTTTATTATCTTTATTAGATCCAAATATTAAGGAAATATTGTGTTTCCTAGGGTAGGGCTGATAAAGATGTACTTTATTTAAGGGAAGCTTTATCTTTTGCATATTACTGAAAGATGCTCAGAGATTTATTAATGAAATGAAGAGCATGGGAACAAGTTTTTTGTGATGAATCTCACCAGACCCAAATCTAATGACAGGGGAAAATCAGTCAGATTATCTTTCAGTGAGTCAGCAGTAGGTCAGCTCCACGCATCCAGATTACCTGACACCTTTTTGCACTGTCCTTAAATAAGAGCAAACCACCAGGGGCATCAGTCTTCTGAGGAAAATCGCCAGCATGAAAGATAAGAGTCTGAAAACAAACCATTAAAATGAACTTAGAGGAAATAAGGACTCTGAAAGGAGAAGGTGACATTTTTTAAATCATAATAGACTTCAGCTATACTGATTGAAAGAAAAATCAGGTGGTGGAGAACTATTCACAGCACAAACCTCTTATCAGTAGTAAATTAATATGTAGCAGAAATTAAAAAGTAAATAGAAGGATTAAATGATGAATCTGTGAAAACTTTGTTAGGAAAAAGTTTAATAATATATACGATCTATATATTTTAGTAGAAAATTAAAATATGGCTATTTTAAAACTTGTACTGTTTTAATTTCTAAGCTTGCAAGGGTGAGCAATATTAACACAATAAAATACAAAATTTAAGGTAGAAGGCAATGATTGAATAAAAAAGATAAGTACATAATAAAACAGTCTTTTAGAAAAGATATGAACAAAATAGTATCAAAATATAAAGGCAAAACGGCCAAATTATAAAGAGAAATGAATATATGTACAAAGTGTTTCTAGTTATCATCTTGATGGAATTTCCACTTGGTAGAATACAACAAGAAAGAAATACATGAGAGAAGAAAGGAGACCTCAAAACTGCATTATGCACAATTAATGTAATTAATATGTTAAACAACTCAAGCATTACTGACTAATAAATGAGATCATATAGTCACATAATAGATTTTTACATCGCTATTAAAATTGCTGAGTTAGAGACTCGTGAATCAAGTACAAATCACACATATATAATGTAGTAACAAGACAAATCACAGGTATGATGTGATGTCTAAAAACTTAAGCATTTCTACAGCACATCATAATAATAGATGTATGCGTGGAATGAAAAAACATTAATGGTTTATCTCCTGGAAGGAAAACTGAATTGGACTTGAGCTGTGTAGTATTTTCTTTAATAAAAATTGAGCAGATACAGAATATGTTGAGATTATGAGTGAGAATACTTTATTCTTTTGAAATACTAAATTGGAACTAAAAATCGGAGCAGTTAATTTGAGGTGCAGAGTTGGTGGGTGTTTGGAGAAAATTGTGTCAATATGTGTAAAAAATCACCATACTGATGTTTCCTGTGATTGAGTTAGTTTTGCTCCCATTAATATTTGAAGATCTCTCTAGAGACTGCACACCTCAGAGTCTCCAGAAGTTTCTTGCATTGAAAAAAGTGTTTCAAAATGCAGGTCTTTAGACAAATGATCACTGACTTCATGTGTCCTTCTCATTTTAACAGGCCTGTCAGCGCCTGTTCCCAGGGGCCGGAAAGGGAAGAAAGTAAAGACTCAAACAAGCTCCTTTGATATTCAGAAAGCAGAATGGCTTCGAAAATATAATCCTGAGCAGCTGCTTCAAGACGAAGGCTACAAGAAGCATATAAAACACCACTGTAATAAGTAGGTAGTAGAATAGTTTTCACAGAACCTGTTAAAAAATACTTTTTGAATGTATTAACAGTATTAAAAGCATGCTGACTTCGGGCTACAGCGGCAGTGTGGCCTACGGCCAGTCGTAGCCTTAATCTTGCAGAGTCCTTCAGCAAATTGTGGGCCCTCGTATATCACCGTTTTCATCAGCAGAGAGAAAAATAAAACTGGCTTTCAGATGATCTCATTATATCTTAATTGGGTATAAGTGAAGATTATGAAGATTTTGGAGAAAACTGATTCTTTATATGTGATAGTAATGAGATTTATTCAGTCAGAAGCAGTCTCTGTTTCGTTGTAAACACTCTATGCACAAATTCTTTTCTCATTTTAACCCCATGATTAACATCTTTGTGTCTTTTGATTTCTTTTCCCTCATTGCTAGAGTTTTGCTCCGTGTGAGAATGCTGTATTACCTAAAGCAAGAAGTCATTGGAAATGAGTGTCAGAAAGTATTTGATGGAGTTGATGCAAGGTAAATGACAACATGTTTATATTTATTATTCAGTAACTTGAGACAAAAATTATATCCCCAGAAAATTGTCTGTTATGTGGCTTCCCACCCTACCACCACCACCACCCTCCGGTAATGACTGAGTTGAACTTTTCCTGGAGAAAAGAGACACAGTGAGATAAGCGCCATCTTCCTTTTTACCTGCCTTTATGTCTGCCTAGTCCTCTTCACTGACCCTGTGCCTTGGAGCTCATCTCTTCCCCTTTAAGGTTTTTACTCCTGCAGTAATCTCCTTTGTTTGCTAACTCATCATTTTTCCCCTTTACTGACTCATTCTCCTGGCGCTTGCACACTCATTCATATCATCCACTTAGGAGAGGCAAGAAATCCCTGTAACGCTACGTCCCAGCGCTGCTTTTCTGTTCCCCTTCACAACATACTTCTTTAAGCAAACGTCTGTATTTATTGCCTCTCCCTCTTTACCTTCTGTTTTCTCTTCAGCCTATTCCAATTAATCCATCCTCCTGAACCGGTTCCGAACCAGGCCGCTGAGGGCAGAGTACTTGACGGTTTCTCTAAGCCCGTCTGCAGAAAGTGCAGCCTTCTGCACTCCCACGCTGCCAAGCGCACGGCCCCTTTGTCATCACTGCTCTCTCCATTCACTTCTCTGTGCTCGCTTTTTCTTCCAGCCGACCTCTAAATGTTGGATTGACCTAGAGTTTGTCTGCACGTTCTCCGTAGGTGAACTCATGCAGTTTCAAGTCTGACCTAGAAACAGATGACTCCCCAATTGCCATGTGATGTGATTTCTGGGTGAATCCCTTCACTTTGCTCTTTCGTTAATATTCTCCCCTCTGAGTTCTCACTTGGATTTGGATGTATTTCATCTCCCTCAACATACACATAACACTTTTGAACCCAATGTCTCCCCATACTGCTGTATCACTAGGACTCTCCTGGATTTCACAGCCAAACTCCACCACAGTTTAGCTTCTACCCCTCCCCGCACCAGCTGCATCGAGAAGTCCTTCACCAGCATTCTTGCTGCTAAATTCAGTGGATATACCGACGCGTTTATGTTCCTTTCTTTTAAGTCACCACTTCCTTCTTTTCAGTTTTTCTGTGATGCTGAGCTCTTACCGATTTCCTTTTCAGCTTTCTGCTTACAGCTCTCAGGCACCTCTTTCTACCCGTCAGATGTCTCCATGTAGGCTCTCTTTTCGTCACTTGTTATTCTTGGGTGCAGTGTCATCTTTCTGCAGTGTCAGTTTTTATTTCTTTTTTTGTAAGACTTTATTTATTTTTGCGTAGAAGAGCTGAGATGTAGGCCAGAACTGTGGTGTGTGAGAGGATTCCCCAGAGACAGAGGGGGGAGCAGAACAGGCAGATCTACTGAAATCCACTGCTGAGGGGAGCAGTGGGAGAGACAGGAGAGGTCTGCTGCGCCGTATGTGGGTCAGCTCCTTGGCCGGGGATCAAACTCAGTCCACTGTGGTGGGCCTTCATGGTGATAGCACTGAGACTTAACCCTTAGGCCACCAGGGAGGCCCTCAGTTTTTATTTCTATACCGATGGCTTCCTGATCTGTCTCCAGGCCACAGCTCTCTTTTTATATCCACATTTCCCAAATGTGCCGTGACTACTTCTGCCACCGGGTCTTGGCAATCTTGCTGGAACATTCTCTCTCCCTCTTCCCTGCATTCTCCTATTGCTCAGCTGCCATCAGCTTAGACCTTTCCAGGCTGGGTTAGGAACCTACCCTGTCAAAGGGTTTATTACATGGTATTGCAGGCACCTCTTCACAACAGAGGAGAAACTGGGCCCTGTTTCTCTTACTGTTGCCAAATTGGCGCATGGTGAGTGCTGTTTAAATATATTTTGATTGAATGATCTAGATGGGGGCGTTATCAGAGGCTTTATACAGCACCTTATATCCCTTTCTCTAGCAATTAATAAATACTCAGCGTGCCCATGGCACTTACATTTGAACCATGAGGTATAAACCTTAGTGGTTTGGTTTTTTTAAAATGCATTTTTATTGAAGTACCATTGATTTTCATTGCTGTATTTTGGAAGCATAGGACCTCCCGCTCAGGTGTCCTCACAGCAGCCTGCCCGCCCCCAGAGCACCCATAGCCTCCACCACAGTCCCCTGTGATCCCTCCCCCTCCTGTTCATGCCCTTCCTTCTCCCCACTGTGTCTCTCCATCTTTACAAATCAGGAGAAGTCTCAGATGATCATCACCACTATTCTGGCCTAGAGTGCCACCTGGTGGCTGGTGATGTAACTACCTGGCCCACTTAACCACAACTCCCCATGTTCTCTCCTATGTCAGTTCTTAAGCTTCGTTCCTAGTCAGGAACTCAGTCGAATGTAAGTATCTCCTCTAGCTGTATTTTCTTCATCTCTTACTAAACTTTTGCCATATCACAGGAAACTCATTCTTTCTCTGTTTTTCTTTACTAAGCTAGAAAACACTGTGAATGAGACCCCTCTGTTTTTAAGCAAAATTAGACATAATAAGGTGTTCATTTAAATGCAGAAAAGTTTATTTAAGTATATTTAAATTTGTTTTAAAATAAAGTTAGGTCCTCAGTCTCCTTTTAGGACTTCAGTCTCCTCATCTACGTCTGTTTTTCTGCTGGAAAAAAGACTTACGAAACATAAAAATAAATTTCTTATCCATTTATTGTATTTCACTTACAGAACTTATAAGGCTTTCTTTTTCATTGCCAGCGTCCTTTATTTCAGCTATATCAGTGAGTAAATTCTGGGTTCTTAGGGACTAGCCCAGGAGCATGTTGACCGACCATTTACCAGTTTTTGGCACATTTGGGGAAATGTGCCTCTGAAGTTCAGGAGAAAGATGTCGGCTGGAAACAGGCTTCGAAGCCATCAGTATAGAAATCAAAATTGACACCACAGAAAAAGTGAAAACTCCCAACAAGAGTAACAAGTGACAATAAGAAAATTTTTTTTGAGTTCCCAAAGACAACCAGTTTACAAATGAACGTTTGCCATTGTTCATTTGCCATTTTACAAATGAACATAGCTATAAACAGAAACTCCCCTTTTTTCAAATCTAAAGGCCTTGTGGTGATGGCAAGCCAACGTAATAAAATTCTATTTAATATAATTTGTGTTATTTTATATATCTGATTCTTTGAAAATCAATAGTATCAAATAGGGAAATTCTCAACAAGGCCACTTTTATTTCCTAGGATAATTTGACCTCTCTTGTTCCTGCCCTTTCTCTGAGCGTTAAATAAGATGTAAAAAGTTTGTATAAATTAATGCTAAATGATGGTATTTGCTAACCGTCACTAGATACCAGCTATATGCTAGGCTGAGGGAGGTGATGCCTTCAGTACTGTGGTAAAGAAGTTGCCACTCCATGACATCCTCACCTCTTCCAAGGGGTTGTACATATTACCTGCAGGAGGTTCCTGGAAAAAAATAATTTCAAATGATAAGCAAAGTCAAAAGAATTATATTTGCAAAATTATAAGTGACACAGTTGTTTCATACTCATGAAAACAGCCAAATTACCAAAGCATCATGAGTATGTTGTCGTTTGTTGTACTTTATCATATTGTCACTTTGTAAGGTGTTGTTATTTATATACAGCACCAAAAAATAGTACTTTGTGTGTTCTAATAAAATTATGAATCAGAAAATTGTGTGTTTCCTGTTGTAAGAAATGCTTAATTTTTCAGTATGAATTTCTTAGCACTAGCAGTCTGGAAGAGCCAAATTCGTTTGCAGCCAGAAGCAATTAGGGCCTCAGTCTCCTTTTAGGACTTCATTCTCCTTACCTACAAAATGAAAGATTTGAACCAGGTCATTTTTGTCAGGCTGTTTGCTGACATAAAACTTTGCTTCCCAATCGAAGGAACATTTTGTCTGCATCCAAAGGAAATTGGTGGAAAGAATATGATTTCTGCAAAGTGAACCTTATTGAAACTTATGTATAGGGAAGAGGGGAGATACAGAGTGACCTTGCCCCCTCCTCCTCCTCCTCTCCTGCTAGACTGGAGAGGGTCACAGATCAGGAATATGGTGGGGAAAATCCACTGCAGTGGAGAAGAGAAAAAGAAACATATCTTTTATTGCGCTTAGGACTGTTGATTCATTTTATGATAACTGTTGACTTTGCAATTTTGTGATTTTCATTAATGGTAATTGCAGAAAAAATACTGATGAAATAAAGTCTTAACCTCTTTTTCTTAAAAACCATAGTGCTTTATAAGTTTAGTAAAGTTTTGCCTCCTCTTTGACTTGTTTGTGATAATTCATGATTCTTATTTTTAAGTGACATTGATGTTTGGGTCCCAGAACCAGACCACTCAGAAGTTCCTGCTGAATGGTGGGATTTTGATGCTGATAAGTCACTCCTCATTGGCGTTTTTAAACATGGTAAGTGAGAAGCAAGGTTGGCAATCATCTTCGTGGTATAGTGTAGTTTAAGTAGTTCTGTTTCTTGATATCCGCTTAACATTTTTTTTTTTAAGATTTATTTATGCATACAAGCTGGGGTACAGGCCAGAGGCATGGGGTGATGAGAGGGTTCACCACAGACAGAATGGGGAGCAGAACAGGCAGATGGATGGAAACACACTGCTGAGGGGAGCAGCGGGCGAGGCAGGAGTGGTTGTGGGACTCTCCCCGGCCAGGTGTCGAACTCGCGTTGCCGCTGCCGACAGCTCCACGGCGCAGCTCTTAACCGCTGCACCACCAGGGAGGCCCTTAACATCTTTTCTTACCAAAAAAAAAAAAAAATTAAAAACCTATGTTGGGATTATTAATGAGTCCCCCGTGACTGTGTACATGATTAAGGCTCACATTACCAAATATGGCCCAGTTTACTACACACAGACCCGCTCATCTTCCGGGCAATCGTCTCACACAACTTCCCCTCCCCGGAAAGTTCTTATGTGATGTGTATTTGTATGTGAGATCAGTTTTTCTTTTCTTTTTTTCTTTCAACTGGTAAATTTAATCTAAATTTTTAAATATACGTATTGCCCGATTATGTAATATTTGTGATAATTTTTAGAAAAGATCATTTTAGTATTGTCGCTGTTACCCAAGAATAGCATCCACCGTAAAATTAAAGGATGCTGGTGTTTATGCTGCTGCTTTTTAATTTCATAATTGGTGACCCCTCCAGGTTATGAGAAATATAACACTATCCGCGCAGACCCAGCACTGTGCTTCCTGGAGAGAGTGGGCAAGCCTGATGAGAAAGCAGTCGCCGCGGAGCAGAGGGCGAACGACTACATGGACGGGTGTGTGCATTTCAGTGTCTCGTGTTCTCTGCGTGTCGCCACCGCTGCCCCGTGTTGTCCATCAGTGAGACTTCTCGCTGAGTAGCAGTAGCAGGAGAGTTGGAGCAGTAGTCTGGAAGAGCGCATGATACCACAGCGTAGTAAGTCAGCACCTCGCTGGCAGACTGTTCAGGGCGGAGACTGGACCTGGCCCACCCGTTCTTTTGCTGAGCCCTTCACTTTCCCACTTTTCATGCTCATGGACTGACAGCCATAAAATTCTAGGGCCATAGAGGGAAAAGAAAGCTAAGAATATAGTACAGTTGAGGGAAAATAACCATGTTTATTATGCCTTTTATAAAACCCTCATGGTCTTTATTTTCTTACCAAAAGAGAAAGTTGAACTGTTGAGCTTAGTGCTTCCACCTTTATGAGTACACTTGGGAGTAAGAGTAAATCAGAGCCAGCTTTCTTCTGACTTCCCTTCCTGCTATGGCTTTGGCTCTTCTGGCTAGAGAACAGAGACTTAAAATACACTGGAAATTTCTTCCAGCAAGATTCCGTTTGTTTGAATGGTCAAGAGAAATTTGTAAGTCTGGTCATTAATTATAACATTTTTTGATAATTTATCAGGGATGTGGAAGATCCAGAATACAAACCTGCTCCAGCTATCTTTAAAGATGACATTGAGGTATGATTTGGATCATATTTTAAAATCCTCAACTCTTAATTATTCCATGGCTTTTGCTTGCTTTTTCTTTTTTGTGTGTTTTTCCTTTGTATATTTTCTTTATCCACTGTCCTCTTGTTCTTAAGGTTATCTAAGTTAGTGATGAACTTGGGTTGCAAGACATCACAAATCATCTTTGTGAATTTACGTGATCTCCCTTTTTAGACGTGCTGGGGGCTGGCATGGGCACGAGGGTGAAATGGAGCTTGCCCCCATACCGACTGCTGGGAGCTAAGAGACACAGCGCCCAGGGCAGACCCCAAAGTGGGATGAGGAGTAGTGATGAAAGGTTCACAGCGACACATAGAAACTACACCTCCATAAAGAGGTTTGAAGCAGAGAATGGCGCTTAGAGGAATCCTGAGATGCTAAAGTATAGTTCCAAGTCCCTTATTTGTAAAAAGTCAAAAGGAGCAAGTGTTGGATAGAATAGAAATACATACAATAACATATGGAGTGGGGGGGATAGTGTTAAAGGAGGGGAGGCATACTTAGTTTTGAGAGTGTGATAAACGCTATCAAGTAGGTGCTGGCCTTGGTCATCCTAGGACTGGATATGACACCTGTGTAAGGAAGGAGATGAGGCTTAGGCCTGCATTATACCTGCCAGGGGAAACGGAACTCCTTGGTGAAGTGGGAGCCTACAAAGGGCAGAACTTCCCGACAAATAGCATGGAAACGAGGTTCTTGACATAGGTTATGGGTAGGGGAAAATTGTTTCCCCTGAGAATTCATAGTCTAGATCTGCCTTCTTTTGCTTCTATGGGTTGATTCTTTTACCTCTTCTGGATGTTCCAGAAACATTCAAGCTAAAAATGTTATGTGGAAAGTAATCCCAGACAGTCATACCCATGAAGTACCTAGCTAAAAGAAACAAAGTAAAAACAACTCTTAGAAGAAATAAACGTCAGTCCAAACTATACTTCAGTGACGATAAAGCCCTCCATAAAATGAGGTCAAAAATCCTCTAAGTTTAAATATATGAGGAACAATTTACCATGGTGATTGTTGGCAAAAATTAAACCCCTAAGAACTCCTCATAATAGATCTATTAAAATATGAACTAGTAAATTTTTGATGATTAAAGACTAAGAAAAGAACCAAAGAAACAGAAGATAATGATTTTTAAAAATGAGGGACATAGGAAAAAGAATTACAAAAAGTGAAAAAATAAATTCATTGACATTTAAACCAACAGATAGGTTACTCTTCTGCTGGAGAAGTAAACAGATGAGACATAGTTCATGAAAGAAGTGACGTAGGAGCTGGAGGTGAGAGAATCCATAATACGGGCCAACTTGGGCCGTCAGGAGAGAAGCAGGGTAGTCATTTGATGAGGGGAGATTGATTGTAGAGAATCATTGACTATAGGTAATAGCCTGATTGAAGCAATAGAAGCTGGTTAGTCAGAAGCACAGAGTATAGGAATAGCTGCTACTCCTAGGGCGGATATAGAAGGCCCAGGGAGCAGCCCCATCCCCAGCAGGCCCGAGATCTGACTGTGGGGCCGGAGCACAGCTCAGTGGGTGGCTGAAAAGTCGCTTCACGGCCACACCAAAGCAACTGGTGGAAATCCGCCCTCTAGGCTTGCCAAGGAAGCTTCTCCAGGAGAAGCAGCAGCACTCCAGCACAGTGCCACCCAGGGGGAAGGCTGCTAGGGAGAGCTGGGCGATGGGTGCTGAAGAAGCTTCCAGAGCTGGCCTGAGGACGCTGCTTGTGCTGTGGGGGCTGAGCCTTGGCAGAGTGCCCCAGAATCAGGATGTAAAACCCCTTTCCTCCTACAGTGTCTCTCTAGCTCACACTACTGACAGAACTTCAGATCACAGTGGCTGGTTAAGAAAAAATACTTTGGACCCAGATCTGTTTTCGCAGGGCAGGCAGAAGGTAGGAGAGCCACTTAGAGTTGAGCGGAAAGAAGTCAGTAACCAACGCAATGGAATATCTGGAAAGTTATTTTAGAGACAAAGAGGATAGCATGATCATATCTGCCTTGTGCCTCCTAGGCATTCTAGAACAAGACTAGGAAGCATAACAGAGGAAAACCCTCTTTAAAGCAGATTGGCTGAAAATTTTTCATACTTGGTAACAGACATGAGTCTTCAGAATCAAATAAAGTAAATCTTGGCAGGATAAATAAATCCTCTTCAAGAAACCTCCTGGTAAAACCGCAGGTATTAAAAGCAGCCAGAGGGAAAAAAGAGCCACCTACAAAGCAGTGGTGATACTTCTGACTTCAGGCTTTTCTGAAACAGTAGAAACTAGTAGTCATTGGGAAAAAATCAAGTTTATGAGTATTTGAAGTTCACAGTAATGTGGAGATACTCTGGTAACAGATAAAAATTAGATGTATGGCACAAGCGAACTGTTCAAGGCTGGAAAAGGAAAAAAGATGTGCATGAGTAAGTTATCTAAGAGTTGGAGGGGTGTGTGTGTGAGTGCATGCAGCGTAAGTAACAACCTGTTAGCAATAAAATCTGCAGTTAGAGGAAGATTGAAGGGAAAGAAACTGGCCTAAAACCCAGCGTGGAGAAAGAAATCCCTTTAGTGAACAGGGACTGGTCTGAGTGTCAGAGGCGAGAATTGAAGACAGATTTGCATTTTTTTTTTCTAAATTACATTTTCCATCACTAAAAATTCCATTGCCAAAACTATTGTGAAGAAGGTTGACTTTTCTTTTTATCTGTATCTGATCCAATTACCCGATGATGAATTTCTATTTTCCTTTTAAAGGATGATGTTTCCTCCCCAGGAGACCTTGTTATAGCAGATGGAGGTAAGTTGTGTTTCTTTCTTTACTTCGCATCGCTGTAAATTAACATTCTCATGCTACTGTGAAATCAGCACACTAATACACTTTTATAGTATTTCAAATATGCGTGAAATTTTTATTGACGACGTTAATCATTATAGGACATTCTGTCTTGGAATTTAATAATATTTTTAGTTGTTGCAAAGCTTTATGCAGTGACACAGTGAGGTTTTTTTTTAAAATAAAAGTTTTGATTATTATGGTTTATTATTAAACGTATTAATTAATTCAATAATTTAGTTAATTTCCCATTTGTTTCATATACACATCAGGAACCATTCTTTATCCCCGGGTTTCTACTAAGCTCTTCTGTGCACGGTCTTGCTGCTTCTCTCTCCTCATGCTAAGACAGAAGCAGCCTGTGTGTAGGGCACATCCCATCCCAGCTGGTACCCAAGGGTCTGGCCACACCCGCAGTGGCTTGACTGCCCTTCGAAGGGACAGTGTCTGCTGAGCATGAATCGTCACAGCGGGCCTCGGGTTTATGTGGTTATTATGTCACATCCTAGATACGGAGTCAGAGCCTGTACTTTCTTGGGTGAATACAACTTTAAAAATCCATGGCATTGTCATAGTGAGTTTTTTAAACTATATATTCCTTGGTACTGACTTTTTAAACATTTGAATCAAGTTACATTGAAATAAAGTTAATACAGAAGGGTTCAAGTGGGAGAACTTAACTTCTCTTGGATTTCAGTTCGACTTGTGACTTATTTAAGTTAAGGCCTTGAATTTTTGCCAGCCAGTACAATGTATTTGACCTGGAAATGTAAGGGTTGTATTTTCTGTGCAAATCAAGTGCTCTTTAAATAGGGAACACTGTTATTCCTCGTTCCAATGTGGCCTATTTACTTTGAGTTGCTCTTAAAATTCGTTGTGTTTTTAGAACTATACTTAAAAGAAAACTTCGATGATGAGAGGACTTGGGTTATTTTTCGTTTGTTTCAAAACATAACTAGATTGAAAGAAAAAAATTTTAAGGGGGGGAAATTTTGCTGCTTTTGTAAACTTCAGGACAGTATCTGTTTGGTTTTTTCTTTTATTTTTTAGTGTTTTTTTTTTAATTGACATAAGTTTCTTTAAATATAGATGGTCAACTGATGGAGGGTGATAAAATCTATTGGCCTACTCAGTCAGCTTTAACCACCCGTCTGAGGCGTCTCATCACTGCATATCAGCGCACTAATAAAAACAGACAAATCCAGCAGCTGCAGCCTGCTTTCCCGGTGCCTGCCAGCGTAATGCAGCCTCTCTATGAAGAAGCCACTCTCAATCCTAAAATGGCAGCCAAGATAGAAAGACAGCAGAGGTAAGACCGCAGCACACGATTTCTAACCTTCACTCTCCAGTTGTAGTCATTCATTCTGGTGGTGTGATCATCTTACTTTGTGAAAAACATAAGTTAAAGAAGTTGGTCAGAGCAAAGTGTCTTATGCACATACACATGTGTGTGAGGACATATTCACACACATATACCCAAATATGTATGTTAAAGATACTTGCATTATGTTAAAGATACTTGCATTGTACACTTACTAGCCATACGTTATATTTAATCATTCTTTTGTCATGTTTGTAAACCGTGAGGTGTGGGGGGAATAAAGGCAGGTGCCAGGTAAACTCAAGAATTAAATTTTCAGTGGCACAAAAATTTAAATTACATGAAATATATTCTGTATTGTGTTACTTATAACAGGTAATGAAATACAAAAATACATGAAAGTGGTGTCCACTCGTGCTTTACACAGAGGATGAACCCTTGACACTCCTTGATGTCAAGGAGAAACAAATAGTGGAACTTCTTTCAAGAGATCATGTTAAGAAGACACGCAAGAGGCATCCCGGGTGGCCTAGGGGTTCAGTTTCAGTGTTATCACTGCAACAGCCTGAATTCAGTCCCCGGCCAGGGAGCTGACCCACAGGGCGCAGCAGACCTCTCCCGCCTCACCCGCTGCTCCCCTCAGCAGTGGATTTCAGTCAGTCTGTCTGTTCTGCTCCCCACTCTGTCTCTGGTGTGTCCTCTCACTGCCTGCAGCTCTGGCCTACACCCTGGTTCTTCTACAAACGCACGCACGCGCGCGCACACACACACACGCAAAAGAAGGCATGCAAGCTTCTCTCATCCCAAAATCTGACTTCTTATAAAGGATAGAGTATCTGAAAAAAAAAAAAAAAAAAACAACAGGAATGTTTAACAGTAACCTGGCCCGCTTGTGAAGCCTGAATCCTTGGATGTTCTCTGAACATAAGTCATTATCCTTCAGTTGCATATTCATTGTAATCAGGGTTTATTCTGAAACTTTAAGATTTTAGCTATCTCATATACAATCTTCAAATGCTACTGCCTACGTAAATACTGTTTCATTTAGCTATTATTGCCTAACAATCCACCCCAAAATATAGTGACTTAAAGCAGTGTCATTTTTTTTTTATTTTTCGTGATTCTGTGGTTTGACCAGGTGGTTCTGCTTCCCTGGGCAGGTCTAAAGTGGCCCCTTGTCTCACTGACAGTTGTTGCCAGCTGCTAGCCGGTAACTCATATACTAGGAGGGCTGCAGGTTACTTAAGGTCTAGTCTCAGCATTACAAGTGTCCTTTCTGTCACCTACTGTTGGTCAAGATAAAAAGTGACAGGACCAAGGGGAAGGGAAGTAGCTCTCAGCTCTCGCTGGGCAGAGTGGCTTTGTTAGGTGTGTTCAGAAACTTCTCATTCAGGATTGGTATTAAATCCTAAACTGTGAAACCTCAGCTTAAGAGTCACTTCAGTTTAGGCTTCAGACGCTTTTCTGATTTATCTACTCCTATTTCCATGCCCAGAATGCCCTGCTCACTCGACTCAATACCCTGGCTTGTGTTGTTCTGTCATTGGGAATACCCTTCCTGCTCTTCAGTCCCTGCCTCGTCCCCCTTCACTGCTTGTGCCCTGCCTCCTCTATTAATTTATTTTTAACAAGTCTTGCTCAAAATATTCTGTCTTCTATATTCATATAACACGTATCTAAGTAAGCTAGTCATTTGTCACAGGAATACAAGATACTGTAAGGACTCTTATCTTTTTCTTTCTACTTCTTATCCTGTGTATTTTTTCAATTCGCCTTTCTTCTCCATTCCTATTTTTAGCACCTTTGTGCAGCGTTCATCTGACTTGATTGGTTCTCCAGAATGACTATTTTTAGTATTTAATCATAATGATGAAAATGACCTTTTAGTGTTTATCAAAGATCTTTCTCAACGCTTCTCATTTACACAACGACAGTGTGAGTTAAGCAGAGAAGAGAGTCTACAAAGAGATCAACTGTTTCATAATTTGATTCCAATTTATGGATGAGTCAACTAGCATTTTTACATGTTTTACAAGACAAATAACCCTAGATTTACTCCTTTCAAGTGCTAAATACTTGAAATGTTTTAATTTTTTTATTGTAGTCAGTACAGTCCACATTAATAAATATTTATTTCAGTGACCAAGGTGGCTTTTTCTTTAATCTGATTCAAAACAGATGGACAAGAAGAGAGGAAGCTGACTTTTATAGAGTTGTGTCTACATTTGGAGTGGTATTTGACCCTGACAGAGGCCAGTTTGACTGGACGAAATTCAGGGCTATGGCGAGGCTGCATAAGAAGACGGACGACAGCCTGGAGAAGTACCTGTACGCCTTCATGTCCATGTGTCGGAGGGTGTGTCGTCTTCCTTCCAAAGAAGGTCTGTCTAAGATTTCCTTTTTTCCTTGTTTTGTTCAAAAAGCAAAATCACTAAAACAGCCATTTCCAACTCTTTTATTTCAAAGCGTCTAATTCAATATGTCTGGGATTTTTCAGAATTTGAAATGAACTATGCTTCAAGACCCCCTGTTCCCACATCGCACTGTTAAAACAAGATATGGAAAGAGTCTAGGCTGAGTTTTGAGAAAACACAGAGCTTTTATTGAGTACAGATTTATGATTGGGAGGAGGTGGAAGATAAGGAAGCTTTTGCTCAACACAACAAACATCTTTTGTAGTCCTGAGGAACTGTGCTCCAGGGCTTATCTACACAAGAACTTTGCAAGGAATGAGGCTCATTCAAAAGACACTTAAAAGAGTTTTAGTAGGGCCTCCCTGGTGGCGCAGCGGTTAAGCGCTGCGCTGTGGAGCTGTTGGCAGCGGCAACGCAAGTTCGACGCCCGGCCAGGGAGAATCCCACATGGCGCGGCAGACCTCTCCTGCCTCGCCTGCTGCTCCCCTCAGCAGTGTATTTCTGTCCATCTGCCTGTTCTGCTCCCCACTCTGTCTCTGGTGAACCCTCTCGCTGCCCCACACCTCTGGCCTGTACCCCAACTTGTATGCATAAATAAATCTAAAAAAAAATTTTTTTAAAAATTAAAAAAATTTAAAAAAAAGAGTTTTAGTAGGAAAAATCACCCCATCCTCAAAAAAAAAGACAATAGAGGTGCTAATGCTTTGCTGAGGACCTGTTCTGTGGTGAATGTTACTGTCTTCAAAGCCCAGAGAAGTCCTTGTCTTCAGCTGTCAGGCAGTATTCTCAGGGACGCCCACTGGCAGAGGTTGTGTCCTTCGCTGAATGTCGTTTCTGACTGTGAAAGCCAGTGAGTCCTACCCCTCTACGTAGCAAAAGTACCAGTGGTTGATTAAATGACTTCCTTTACTTGTCAGTTTGTTTGCTTGTTTTAATTGTACTTCCTACCAGGTTTGCTGCCTGTCCACTGAACAGAGTAGCTAGTGACTTGATTACCCAAATACCAGATTATTCAGGGTAGATTTTCCTCTACTTTCGTGGCTATTGTGAGACCGGGAATGGGCTTGGAAAGACATATAAAGCCAAGTACAGTATTGCGTCTTATTATTTTGGTTGCTAAGCAACCCTCAATTCGAATAAATTCATCACTTTGATGCCAATTTTAAAAGAAAAGGCTAATTACTAAGTAATGGCTGGAAAGGTAGTGTTTACTTGTTAAAAATGAGTGAGGTTTTACTCTCTTGGTTTCCCAGCCTTCTCAGTTGAGTGCTCTGGCTGTCTCAGTAATTTTTCACAGCACCTGAGAGGAAAAGTTTTATTGAAATGCACCTGGAGCCTAATAAGTATTTCTGCCCTAACAATCTGACAATTGTTTGAAAAACATAACCTAAACTGAAAGGGAGAAAATGCTTTTCGTTCTTCTGTTGCTTACTAACGGGATGCGCGCAGCATTGGACACCGCGGCTCCTGCAGTCTGGGAAGCAGAAGGACACAGCTGCGCACCACCTGGCCGTGTCGGCTATTCCGTGGGCCTGGTTTTTTTTGAGCTTCGCATTTTGAACTACTCTTCCAGTTTCAGAAAAGTTGCAAAAACTTTGTACGGAGTTTCCATCTATCCCTCACTCAGCCTCCCTTAATGTTAAAGTCTGTCAGACCAGGAAACTAATGCCACTATTTGTGCCACACTATTCACTAAACTGCATCCCTGTTAGGACCTCGCCGGTCTTCTGCAAACCCCCTACCTTGTTCCGTCCCACGTTGTGTTTAGTTGTTTCTCCGCAGCCGCCTCTGGCTCTAGCAGATCCTCCGTTTTCGCTTTTCTTTCATGACCTTGACCCCTTCTACAAGCATTGATGGGTGGTTGTCATAAACCTCTCGATGTGAATTTGTATTTTCACGTGATTGGGTTAAGGTTATGCATTTTGGGCAAAATGCACAAAAATATTTGGCCTTCTGGGATTCATAATGTCAGTATGTCCAGTTGATACCAGGCAAATGGGGCTTCAAAACTGGCCAAAGGCAGTGCCCAAATTGCTTAACAGTCACTATCTTGGCTCTGCACCCACGCGCACAATTGCAAGGCTACCCAGGCTTAGGGAACAATAACAGTGGGGTTTATTTAACAAACAGGGAAAAGCAAAGAATTACTGAAGTCAACATATGGCCGTTTACCTTACTTAAAGCAATGTCCAGTCTGTTAAGTCCCAGAAAAGTAACAAAGGTGGCGTCTTCCCGCCACTGCTGAGGTGGAGCTCCTCTTCCAAACAATAGGCCATGTTCCCAGAATGGCGTCTTCCTGCTTCTGCAGACGTGCAACAGCCAGAGAGTAGGCCAGGTTCCAACTCACGAGGACAACACAAAACACAACTGGAGATGCTCCCAAAACTGCCCTGGTGCCTCAGCACAGCACCAGGCCAACAACACTGCAAACAGCAACTACAGCTGCCAGACAGCCCAACAGACCTCACTCACGCATTTTTGGAAGGCGCCCGCTTCAGGCCTCTGCCTTCTTCCTTCAGCTGCAGTAAAGACAAAACTGGGAGCAGTTTCCGTCGCTCAGCTACTTGTAAAGCCTCCAAAGTCGCTGGCCCCAAAGTCACTGAAGATTCCAGAAATGCTCAATCCAAAATTCTATATCCTGGCCGGCTCACAAACCTCTGGCGTCTGATTTCCAAACTGTCAATCTTGGCAGCTACATTTCTGGCCACTTCTTTTCCTACATCATGGCTACTGAATCTCTTTCCCCTTCAGTACCTTTTATTTCTTATCAGAAACTCCACACCGAACTGCAAACTTAGCATTTTCCCTGGGGCTATTCATTCTCACCAACAAATCCCCTCCAGGGGCACCACATTTACTGGACTTTGGCCTCAGCCATGTTACTCGGTCACTAATGATGTTGCCCTTGGTTGCTTGGTTGCCATAAGTGACGCCCTGTTTCTCCAGAGGGAACTTATGTTATTTCCCTCTGGTTAACCTATCTCCTGAGCAGATACTTTGAGATCATAGAAATCCCATTTCTCCTCAAGCTTGCTTTTTTCCTCCTCCTCACACTTTCACCCATTGACGTTAGTGTCCATCAGTAGACCTTGTCTGGAACAGCTCTTACGGTAGGCTTCTACTGGAAAGAAGACCTGTTCCTTCTCCCTCATCAGCTTAGTCGATTATTTATTCATATCGGAATGAGCTCATGGTTATTTATTTTATTCTATAGATTAGAATACAGTGCTATGATTATTTATTTTGATGCTCAAATTGCTCCAGCTCTGATGCTTACGAGCTCCTTGAGGAAGTCCCTGCGGTGTTTCAACAAACCCGTCTTTTTTTTTTTTTTTGGCTACTTTCCAACTGCCAGGGTCTCTGTTCACAATGATAAGACCTCATCAAAAGGATATAGCAAGACTTAGTGTTGAAACTAAACCATCTCAAGCTCCGTTTCAGTACAGTGCTTAACAAATGTCCTTGTGTTTCCCTCAAATTTGAAGAAAGGCTTTGTTGTCCTGTGAATTCACTGCGAGCCCTGAGTTACCTTGCTGCAGTTAGAGAAAGGTAGTTTTAATTTCTATTTATAAGTGACTTCAAGTAAATGTTTTTCTCTTTCATCAACACATAGGGAATCAACACATAGGTCAGTCATAGGGAGTTTTTTAAAAGTAAAATCTTAATTATATTAACACATTTCCAAAATAATCTTGTTTGACTTACTTTCAGAAGGTCCAGTATTACATATTGTATGCATGGTTTTTAGTGCTGCTTTTTAAAAAATTACATGTGCCCTCATTTGAAATTATTAAAAAGAAATTCTGGAAACTATACAGTGATGTTAATGAGAGGTACATTTTAGAAGTTTCATGATTTTTTTTAAAGTCTGTAATGAAAGTGCATTTGAGGTTAATTTTTTGTTCTTGTTTCAATGTAGAACTGGTGGATCCAAATATTTTTATCCAGCCAATCACAGAAGAACGCGCCTCTAGGACTTTGTATCGCATCGAACTTCTGAGGAAAGTACGGGAACAGGCCCTCCGACACCCACAATTATTTGAACGCTTAAAGCTTTGCCATCCTAATCCAGACCTCCCAGTCTGGTGGGAATGTGGCTGTCATGATAGGGACTTGCTTATTGGAGCTGCTAAGCACGGAGTGAGTCGAACAGACTATCACATTCTTCGTGACCCCGAGCTCTCATTCATGGCAGCTCAGAGGAACTACAGTCAAAGTAAGCTGGCTCACTCAAGGACTTCTACCCCACTCTTACAGCAATATCAAGTAGCACTTTCTGCTTCTCCTCTTACCTCTCTACCTAGGCTCCTAGATGCTAAAGGTATTGTTCTAGAGGATATGAAAGTTAAAAGTGAAAACCTGAAAGAGGAGCCTCAGTCTTCTGAAGAAGAATCTATGTCTTCTGAGGAAACCAGGACACTAATAAAGTCTGAGCCTGTAAGTCCAAAGAATGGTGTTTTACCACAGGCTACTGGTGACCAGAAACCTGGGGGAAAAGGTGAAACAGACAGACGCATGGTGGCAGCCAGAACAGAACCTCTAACGCCAAACCCAGCTTCTAAGAAGCAGCGAGTCCACAAAAGAGGATCAGAATCTAGTTCAGAGTCTGACTCTGATTCCGAGAGATCATCCTGTTCTTCCAGATCATCATCTTCCTCGTCTTCCTCCTCCTCTTGTTCCCACTCTCGGTCAGGCTCTAGTTCTTCCTCCTCCTCTTGTTCTTCAGCGTCGTCTTCATCCTCCTCCTCCTCGTCATCCTCCTCGTCATCCTCTTCGTCTTCATCAGAAGAGAGCGACAGCGAAGAAGAGGAAGTCCAAAAGCGAGGTAGATGTATAAAGAGCTGTTGCTACTTTTCAGGCATTTCAAGTGAAAATGAGTGATTGAGTCCGGTAACTGAAACATGTTTAAAATTGCTAACTTAAATGTTATGTGCACAGCTTTTTTAAAGAAGCGCTATTAAAAAGAAAACTAGAATTACTGGCGCACACAGATTTCACACAGTATTATTTCTTCATGAGTGCCTTAAGTTTGTATTATACTTTTCCTGAAACAAGTTGACCAATGAACAAATAAAAGATAAAATTCTAGGGCCTCCCCAGTGGCCCTATCAAGGGAGCAGCACTATCAAGCTGTTGCCAGCCACTGCAGCCTGAGTTCGATCCCCGGCCAGGGAGCTGACCCACAGGGCACAGCAGACCTCTCCTGCCTCGCCTGCTGCTCCCCTCAGCAGTGTACTTCAGTAGATCCGCCTGCTCTGCTCCCCACTCTATCTCTGGTGAATCCTCTCACCACCCCCACCCCCACCTCTGGCCTACACTCACAGTTCTTCTATGCATAAATTAAAAAATAAATCTTGGAGGAAAAAATATACCATTTTAGAGTAGTTACCAGGTTCCTTAGTTAAGCATTCAGACTCACGGAGTATCCTGGGCCCAACTTGGCACGTGACCTGCTCGCAGGGATGCAGGGTGCAGACTGCAGCTCGCCAGGCGGGTCTTGCCCCTGCTGCCCTTGCAACAGTGCTGCAGGTTGTGTGCAAGGAAATGAGTCAACACCAAATGTGCACAGAAACCGCTTGGGCTTAAATTAGGGGCGCACACCCCACAAGAACCAGAATCTCTTGTAACAGTGCTATAGACATAGCTTCAGGGTAGCCATAAGGGACATACCCTGATAGAAGTTTCCCTTCCTCAAAAGACAGTATCTCATTAGCAGCTCACCTCATCCCTGTGGGTGATGCTCTCTGTCATTCAGGAGTTTCCCTGTTTCCAGGGAAACAGACCCAGAGGGTTAATGAGGGTAAAATTGTCAAGCAGAAGGGGGTGTTTTATTAGCTTTTTGCCCTCAAACTTGTTAATACTACTTTTTTTGTGCTCATTTTTTAAATAATGGGTACTTTAATGTATTCTAGGTGACTATTTTCCCTTTTTCTCCATTTGTTTTTATCGCTTTCATTCTCAAATATATCTAAATAATTATATAAGATTTGAAAAGTACATATAAAGTTGTTTTATGTAGTCTTTTTTTTTTTTTAAAGATTTATTTATTTATACATAGAAGCTGGGGTACAGGCCAGAGGCGTGGGGTGGCGAGAGGGTTCACCAGAGACAGAGCGGGGAGCAGAACAGGCAGATCAGAAATACACTGCTGAGGGGAGCAGCAGGCGAGGCAGGAGAGGTCTGCCGCACCATGTGGGATTCTCCCTGGCTGGGTATCGAACTCGCATCGAGAGCTGTCGACAGCTCCACAGCGCAGCGCTCAACCGCTGCGCCACCAGGGAGGCCCCTGTTTTATGTAGTCTTTTTTTAACAGTACGTAATTGTTCTCAGCAGAAGGTACGCCTCTCATGAAAGCCTATGATGAGGAAAGTGTTGCCTCTCTGAGCACGACCCAAGATGAGACCCAGGACAGTTTCCAGATGAACAACGGGACTCCGGAGTCGGCCTACATCTTACAAGGTGGATACATGCTGGCCGCGTCGTACTGGCCAAAGGTAAAAGGGCATTTTCCTGGTGTAATCGGTCGCTTTTTGAGCTTTTTCTGTATCGCTTTAATAATATGTAGAAAAATAAGTCACTGTGAAAGGCAGGATGACACCTCGGTGTTACCATCAAAAGTATCAACTAATGCTATCAAGTAAATTAAGTCTGCTTAAATATGTATTTCCTCCACATTGGAATTCTCAGAATAAAAGATAGTGAATGCTTATGTTCACATACGAGGGCTTCTGTAAGAAACAAGTTCTTTCAGCTGAGTCTTGAAGACATGTACTCTGGCCAGTTGAGACCTAGGGAAAAAAGTTCACTTAAGTCTATGTACACTCATTGGTAGAAGTTTCTGGATTAGCACAATACTCCCATTATATGACTAAACTGGTAGCCGAGTGATCAGCTTGAGCAGTGAAGTCACCAAACAGGGACGTGGAGAGCACTCGCCTCTTTTATAGACTTCTGAGTATATGAAGAATACATGAATTGTTTACAGGGGCCTTGTATTGCTTTTGCATTTATAATAACAAAAGAACAGAAAATCGGCTTTATAGAATAACATTTTTTAACTTCACCCATGAGAGTGCGTACTTGAAGGCTTCTGCAGAACTGCAGACTGTCGAGCGTCTGGACGCATAGCACGTGCACCTGTGTGGCACCAGGGCTAAGCCCCTCACGGCGCCCAGCTCTTTGATCTCCAAAGGTCTGGCCTAAGGCATTAAAGTTTCGCTTTGATGTCCATGCCTTTCCAGGATCGTGTAATGATCAACCGGCTGGACAGTATTTGTCAAACTGTTCTGAAAGGGAAGTGGCCTTCGGCTCGAAGAAGTTACGATGCCAACACGGTGGCTTCTTTCTATACCACGAAGCTGCTGGACAGCCCTGGCGCCGCCACAGAGCCCAGCGAGCCCAGCGCGCCCACCCCTCCAGGTGCCGGTGTCAAAGAAGAACACGATCAGTCAGCACAGATGTCAAAGGTGAAGAAGCATGTACGAGAAAAGGAGTTTACAGTGAAAATCAAAGACGTATGTTTATTTTTATTGCCCTAGGACCTGATTGCGATTGCGGTGTGCAGCATGCTTTTCCTGCAAATGGCTGCCTGCTCTTACTCTTCCTTCCTTCACATCCTCGTTTTCTAGTATTTGGATTGTTTTCTTTTTGATATCCAGGTTATTAAACTTGAACATTCTACTAGAGGGATCACCATTAAATGTTTCTCTACCTGTAGTTCTGCTGACCAAGACGCTTTCTTAAACAGTCTGACAATTTCTAATTGTTTCGATTCTTTTAAATACTGTTTCATGGTATGTCAGTGCCCTTTCTGTTTTCAACATGTGGCATGCCCTGTGACTGGGAACGTTTCATTTTTCAGAATGACTTTTGAAGCGAAACTGATTACTCAGTGTCTAAAACATGGACACGTCACATCAACTGTCACTTGAGTAGCAGACAGAGACACAGGCCTAAAGCCGAAAGTGTTAGTGTCCTAACCTCGTGAGAAACTATTCTCCTCAGAGAGTGCTTCTACTACCCTGATTTTTTTCATTTGCGAGAGAAATTTTACTATTCAGTGTAGCGACCGAGTGAATATTTTCTTCACTTGATTTGTGAAGAAAGAAACATGATGAATGTGTCAGGATTTGTACTTCACTTTTCCTAAGTGCACATTTTTTCTTCAGA
This sequence comes from Scalopus aquaticus, assembly GCA_004024925.1. NCBI lineage: Eukaryota > Metazoa > Chordata > Mammalia > Eulipotyphla > Talpidae > Scalopus > Scalopus aquaticus. The sequence goes on along the minus strand of PVIJ01004884.1, from coordinate 87,388 downwards.
TCCAGCAGTGAGATTTTTCTTCATCTTTTATGTCTCAATAACGGTGTTTGTTTAACAGGAAGGTGGTTTGAAGCTGACGTTTCAGAAGCAAGGTCTTGCTCAGAAAAGGCCACTCGAGAGTGAGGACGGCACTCTGGGGCAGCAGCAGTACCTCGCTCGGCTCCGGGAGCTCCAGAATGCGTCAGAGGCCAGCCTCGCCAGCTTCCCCAAGTCTGCGCCAGCTTCAGGTGAATGTGTAGACGCTGGTGACAGTTGCCTTGGCCCGAAATACTCGCTCTCATATCCAAACCCCTTTCTACTGCGTCTTGGAAAAAAAACGTCCTTTGTTCTTTAATCCTGGGACTGCTCTTTAGTCTGTAAAATAATCAATATAATTTCAAATTTAAATTAATGTTTATTGGAACTTTTAATGTGGTATGTTAAAGGACAGAGGGTAATTTAGTTTAGGGAACTTGAATATTTGAGAAATATTTTGTCAGATAGCTTTAAACAGATAAAAGTTCAAACAGCACCTCAATGTAAAAGTAAATTAAGAATTTAAAGATAGGGCCTCCCTGGTGGCGCAACGGGTTAAGCGCAGTGCTGTGGAGTTGTAGGCAGCTGTGGCACAAGTTCGATGCCCGGCCAGAGAGATTCCCAAATGGCACAGCAGACCTCTCCTGCCTCGCCCACTGCTCCCCTCAGCAGTGTAATTCAGTAGAGCTGCCTGTTCTGCTCCCCACTCTGTCTCTGGTGAATCCTCTCACCGCCCCACACCTCTGGCCTGCACCCCAGTTTGTATGCAAAGATAAATCTTTAAAAAAAAAAAGAATTTAAAGATAAATACCTAAACTACAAATGAATGATGACTGGTAGAGGAAGTTAAAATGAGAAGTTTTAGATAGTATAGTCCAGGCTCCTGCAAGAATTTGTTGTGACTGATGCCTGAAATACAATCTTTACTTCTCATGAAATACTTGCAGGAACAAGATCGTTCCTACCTCAGACGGACCATTTTATTGTTGGGCAAAATTCTTGCTTATATGGAAGCAAATTTTACCTGCAGTTGGTTCTGCTCAGTGGCATCACACAATTAACCTATTTCTTTGTCCACATAATCTCAGCATTTTGAACGCAATGACCACATCTTCCCTAGAGACTACGGATGTTTCTTTCAACCTTTTGACACTTTGAGACACCATGTATTTCTTAAATACCAATTGGTGCCATGTGCTTTGTGTCCTACCGGCACTGAGGAATTCCTAAGAACTTTCTGTTTTGTTCATCTTGGTCTGGTGGTGCTTTAACTTCTCCATGTTCCTTTAAAGTATGGTGTCAACAATTAAGAATTATACTCAAATTCAGCTGAGTCTCCATGTCTGGATCCCAACATGCTAATCTTTAAAAAATGCATGTTTTAATTGAAAGTAGATGGATGCCTTGAATATCCTTTATGCCTTTTTACTTTCCACTTACGTGTGGCTGAAGACTGTTTCAGTGCTCTGCTGAGCCCGGTCGCCGTGCAGTACTTGGAAACATTTCAAAACTCCTGCTGTGCCTGTGCTGTATGTGAAATTCCTGCAGTTGGGGAAAATAATGCTTTATCCTAAGTGTTAAGTTGATTGCTGTTTCCAGTGCTGCCATTCCCACTTTTTTATTTTAAATTATAAGTTGATGAGTCATCATTACTGCTTCAGTCTCTTGTGACTTCATGAACCATTTATGTGATTTTCCGATTACTAGGCTCAGACGCGTTTGAATTGCAGTTCTAATATGAATCAACCATACTTTTATTATTGAAGTATAAATTCTCCAAATTATGCTTTCTAGTGACAGTGTTGGTATTCAGGAGTTATTTTTTTCACTGGGAAGTAAAAACAGATGGAGAAGATAACCTGTGGGCTCTTCTGCCCACCCTAAGTGGTTTAATATGCTCCCACTGACACCCAGATGTTTGCGCTGTGAGGGGGGCTAGGTGTGTCTGTCATCTCGTCATGGTATTGCTACCGCAGCTAAGGATTGCACAGGCCTCTCCTGTAAGTCATTCTGTGGTAAATAATATTATTTTTAATAGTTTCAGGATGTGCAGCTATAAAAATAATTTAAAATCTCAGAAATTAAAACTAAGCATTAAATTTCATCCATCCTAACATTAACAAATGTTAAATCTAGAGCTGGTTTCTTTACATGACTCTTAGGAAATCTATTAATATTTTTGAGTTTAACTCTTCTGCAAAATGAGGGACTGGGGAAAGGACAGGGGTAGCATTTTGGGGTGCCTCCATGTATATATAAATGACCAGGATGGAGCTTGGCTCTTTAGATGCTCAACAGATGTTAAAATTAGGTACTTAAAGATTTTAGAATCAGATGCTGAGCAAATTCTGTTATAATTCCTTACATTCCAAAGCCTAAGCCCTTTTTATGTCTTTGTGTGTATCTCTGGAGTATTATCTGAATACTTCAAGTAAAGCTAGAGGATGTCATATAATTTAATTGATAAAGGGAGGTGAAATAGCGTGAATTAGCACAAGAAGACAAAACTAAAGAACCCATTCCACAAACCTGGAAGAGTGAACAAAAGTTGGTGGCACCAAAGAGTCTGGCGGAGCACTCTTTCGGTTACTGGGATGTTTGGCCGGTGTCTGAATGTTTCTCATCACCTAGATTAGGATTTTTGTTTTGTTATTGATGATTTAAGGAAACATTTGTTAAATAACTAGTCCATCTATGGCACAGTGAAGGCATTCAAGAGAAAGAAATTATGTTTAATATTGTTGTAGTTGTATCTAAGACAAGGACAACACAGACTTCTAAAGTGGGTTAAATTTTCTATTTTGATTTCTAACTTAAAATAAGTCAGTAATGAAGTTAAGGTGGTATATAATTGGCCAAATAGGATATGTTTATAAATGGCCAAATAAGATGCATTATAAAGGTACACGTTGGTGTGTGTATAAATGTTTTCCATGGACAATTATATGCTTTTTCCTTTAGTACTGGAATAGCAGAAAAGGGAAAATAACAGAAGCACTAGACACTTTCTCTGCCTGTTGATTTCTTGATAGATTAGATTTACACATTAAAATATTAAACAACGCATTAAATAACAGCCTTACATTTTGCCACAGAGATTACAATTAACAAATATTGGAGAAAAGAGAAATCAGTGCTGTCTAGAAGCAGGCAGAGTGCGGTGGAAGAGACAGAATTGAACAGGATTTATAAAAGGAAACTTGGTGAGATAAAGGTCTTTCTGGGTAATTGTATTGATGGAGAAGGTAGAGGAGAGTCGAGGAATAGCATGAACCAGATACATGAGGTCAGAAAAATAATACAGTTTTGGGATAAGAATGATCTAGCCAGTATATAAATTTTTACTTGAGAAATTGTATGAGAACCTACTTAGAAAAAATGAATTAGGGCCCTCCCTGGTGGCAGGCGCAGCGGGTTAAGCGCAGCACAGTGAAGCTATCCAGAGCCACTGCAGCATGAGTTGGATCCCCTGGCAGGGAGCTTCCCACATGGCGCAGCAGACCTCTCCTGTCTCACCCGCTGCTCCCCTCGGCAGTGTGTTTCAGTCCATCTGCCTGTTCTGCTTCCTACTCTATCTCTGGTGAATCCTCTCACCACCCCACACCTCTGGCCTACACCCCAGCTTGTATGCATAAATAAATCTTTAAAAAGAAAAATGAATTAGAATGTGGATGTCATCAACAACAGCTAGGAACAGGTACTGGCAGCTGGAGGTCATGTGGGAAGAGGCTGATGTTTCATTCCTATTAGAATGGGAGGCCATGAGGATGTCTCATAAAATAAAACAGTACTTTTAAACCTGGTACTCCAAGGCAGTTGTTGTATTATTATAGTTTGCTGTACTGTAGTGAATATATTTTCCAGTCATATTCACATTGTTTTGTTCATCTGATTCTAATGAAATTCCTTTAGTGAGAATTTTTTGTTAATGTCACATTCCTATAGTGCTTTCACATGTAAAAGTTCTTTTTAATCATTTAGTTAGTTATTCCTTCCCATATTAATTAAGGTATCTTTTTGGAACCGAGTAGTGAAAAGGGTAAGTGACTTTGACTAGGTGACCAAAAGACAATGCCTTATTCAGGGATCCCAATGACTTGTTCAAAAAAGTCCCCTCAAATGATCGCCTTAAAATCGCTGTTAGCGATTTTAAGTGAACATCTCATTCTTAGTGCTGTTTTCTTTTAATTGTTCCAGATCATACATTCTTTGAGGGCAGAGAAAATGGCTAAATGCATGAACTGTCTGATTGATACCTCTTACAAACCTTGAGTACCCACTGAAGCGAGAGATGAGGAAGGCCCTTCAATTTGGCAAGTGAAAAGTTAGCAGTGATCTCAAAGGCAGTGCCATAGGTAGACTGGAACAGAGTGGACTGTGGGGATCAAACAGTGGTTAGTCATGAAAAAGACCTCAATTGAGACCATCCTTTTGAAAATTATAAACATTGTAAGAAGTCTATTTTTTGTTTGTCTCAGTTAGGCCATGTTTTTAAGTGGAGAAGAATCTCACGCAGATTTAGTTTGATGCAATAAAAGCAAAGATAAAAAAGCAAACTTTTAGAGGGCCTCCCTGGTGGTGCAGCAGTCGAGCCCTGCGCTGTGGAGCTGTCGGCAGCGCGTGATGCGGGTTCGACCCCCGGCTGGGGAGATTCCCACATGGCGCGGCAGACCTCTCCTGCCTCGCCCGCTGCTCCCCTCAGCAGCATATTTCTGATCTGCCTGTTCTGCTCCCCACTCTGTCTCTGGTGAAGCCCCTCGCCGCCCCACTCCCCTGGCCTGTACTCCAGCTTGTGTACATAAATAAATAAATCTTTTAAAAAAAAAAAACCTTTTAGAAAAGGTAGGAATTAGTGGGTTCAAAGAGAGGAGGAAAGTTTGTCCTGTATACTGTAAAGTCGTGTGTCTTCCTCTAAAGAGAGAGAAGGAACCATGAGAATATTGGGGGGCAGAACCTGAGGGGAAAAGTCAAAAGTTGTAAGACCTAGCTTACAGATTTCCAGGTTTTTAAATAAGATAGAGTGTTTTTAGCCCAAGAATTGCTTGATTTACAGTATGTGAAATAAGAACTTCCATATACTTAGAAGTGATTACTTTTAATTTAAGAACTAGAGTTTTATCACTGTTGTGTGCATTTTTTAATTTGATTAGGTACTTCCGTTCAGTCAAACCTTGGTGCCAATGGAGTTATATTAGACAACCAGCCTATAGTCAAAAAAAGGCGGGGAAGAAGGAAGAACGTAGAAGGTGTTGACATCCTCTTTTTTAACAGAAATAAACCACCTAATCATGTAAGTAAAGCAATACTTGAAACTACTGATCCTTCAGTTCCAAAATACAACCCTAGTAAATGTACTTATTGCTGTTTTGCGAATGTTTTTTTTAGATAATAATTAGGAAATTGCAAGTGCCCTATACAGTTTTAGATTATATCTCAGTAGAATCCAATGCTGGCCAAGATCTCTAAAACTTTAAATTTGAAAATTTAGCAGAATGTTAAACAACTTGTATTTTTCTCTCCTTAAAAAGAGTTTCTTCATTGAAACACTTCATTTAACTAGAATGACAGAGCATGGAAATAAAATTTTCATTTGGTGTTTCACTTTAGGTTACTTTAGGGTTAACCTCACAGATTTCTACAGGGATAAATCCAGCACTGTCCTATACTCAACCTCAAGGAATTCCTGATACAGAAAGTCCTGTTCCAGTTATCAATCTGAAAGATGGTACAAGACTTGCAGGAGATGATGCACCGAAGAGAAAGGATTTGGAAAAATGGCTTAAGGAACACCCAGGCTATGTGGAAGATTTAGGAGCTTTTATTCCTGTAAGTAATAACTTTCAAATCTCAGTTTATGTTATGCCTATGTTTCATCAAACCTATAAAGCAAAACTCAACTAAATATGTGTCCTGCCCAAGGTTTAGGAAAATTAACAGAAAAGAATAATTACCATCTTTCCTGTTGATTACAACAGTGTCATTTTCCATTTTTCCATTCTTTAGTCAACAAGTGTCTAGTCACCTCCAATATATTTGGGGTACTATGTTAGACCCAATGAGGATTGTAAAGGTATAAAGCTTCCAGTCCCTTCCCAAGAAATGGATAAAGTAATAATAACAACCATAGTAAGTATTTATTTATACTTTGCGGTGTGCCTCTTACTGCACTCAGCACCAAACATGCATTATCTCACTAAACCAATAACTTTATCTCAATGACATTGTTATAAATTTATAGGTAAAGAAACTGGGAAACTGAAATATCAGGTGCTGATATACCAAATTTTGTGTCAGTCTCCCTTGACATTTATGTTTACTTTAGAAGTTAACAGAGTAAAGGCATAGCCTCTGGACAATGAAGCTAGCAGGCCTGTTTTACTACCTCTGTTACGAAGGGTAAATGAATATCCCAGTGCAGCCATCCGCTATCCTGTGGTGTCTTAAGGACTATGTTCTATTCACCTGTGTATCCCCACGACTAAGCATCTCACTCCTGACACACAGAATAGTATCTTACTCCCAGTGAATATTATTGAGTTGATGAGTAAAAATATTTTTTTTAAACTAAAAAGTATGTTAAAAGTAATTTTTAGTTTTTTAACAGGAAAAATGATTGCCTTGACTTTTTTTTTTTTAATGTAAAGACACCAAAAAAGCTCCATTCCCTAGAATGAGCTGTATCCGTAGTCCATTTTTTTGATTTGGAATATATATTTAGTCTCACATTTTGCATTGCTATTATTGTCACCGTAAGTTACTCCACAGCCTAAAACAGAGCCTCAGTCTTGGCCTTTGGATGCCTTTCATATCCCTAGTTTTTCAAAGGATGCCATAGGTTCTCACATTTATTTCTTGATTTAAAATAATTTTATTCTTGATTTTAAAAAAGCCAAATAAAGCTCTTGTAATTATGAGGGTTTTTACTAAACATATAATGGACAATCATAAAATAAATACTGCATTTCTAATACTGCATTAGTTTAACCGTATAAACATCTTAATATAGGAAAGTAATAGTTATTCAGTCAGTAATTTTTTTATCGAGTAACTACTGTGTTACAGTTTTAAGGGATTGAGGATAAAAGAGTGAACAATATAAAGCTCTTGCTATCATAGCATCTTATACTGTAGTTCCTGAAGGATTCTCACACCTTCCTCTTATCTCTGCAAAAGAATCTTTATTAACTTTTTTCAGTATTTTCACTGCACAAATCTTTTAATGTTTTACACAGCTTTTTATTAAAATTTTAAAAAATATTTAAGCAGCAGTTGTTGCAATAAAGAATACAAGATAAAAATTAGTTTAACTTTCCAAGGATAACTTAATGATTTCTTGCACCTCACATTCTACTGTGGACTCTCTATGGATAGGTAACTACAACATGGTGAACATACTGTGACATACTATAGCATACATGGAAACAGGTGAAAAAAATTACTCTGCCTAGGTCAAAGCACCAAGAGAAAGGATGAAAACAGAGCTGACATTGACTGATGAATGATTAAAAAAAAAAAAAAAGTAGGCATCTGACCTGGTTAACACCAGAGGAGGATATTCAGTCTTCATAAAGCAGTTATAAAGAGAGTTAAGAGGGTCGTGTCATCTTCCAGAGTATGTGGGGGAATAAGTAGTGTAATAGTTAGGTCCAGGTTGTAATAGGAGTGAAGAGTTTGAGTCTCTTGGAATGTTCTGACTGATTGGAAATAAAACAAACACCAAGCCCCGCATTGTTAACATTTGTAGAGTAAGCACCGTGGTTTGATGGGACAGGTTGTAACGGGCTGTTACTACCTGGTGTTGGCACTTGCTGGCTGTGTGACCTTGAGAAAGAAACTCTTAAGCCTTGACACCCATCGTCAAATAATAATACCTCATAGTTTTGTGAGGATCACGTGAGAAGAGACAAAGGTGATAAGTGAGGTGAAGAGAAACGAGAACAGCTTGCGCAGATACTGCTGCTTCAGAGCACAGAGAAAGTCTAATGTTTCAGGTGAGACTTTTCAGGAGAAAGAGTAAAGAATGTCCAGCTTAGAGAAAACTGCTCCAGTGCTGGTGACTCCTCCAGGTAGCACTCCCGGCATACATGTCCTTGAGAGCAGTGCCCTGCCCTTTTCAGGAGCCAGTGGAAGGGCCTGCTTTCATACAGAAAGATTTCGATCATTAGGATAGTGTTGGATAATTGTTTAAGTATGTAACTGGAGAAAAAGATTCATGTAATACCTGTAATTTTATTTAATATTTTTATTAACTTGAAATATTTAAGGTTTAAATATTGAAATTTCAAGTGTGACTAAAGGGTAAATGCTTCAACATTATAGAATATTTTGAAAATCTGTAAGATACAAGATACATGATGTTTGGAATAATGTTTCTTCTGCATTATAGAATTGAATTACTTGGATCAGTTCATTTGTATAATTTGCACGGTAAAAATTTTTAAGCTGTTTCTTTGCCTATATATTTTAGAGAGTGCAGCTCCACGAGGGGAGGCCCAAACAAAAAAGACATCGTTGCAGAAACCCCAATAAACTAGATGTTAATAGTCTCACTGGAGAAGAACGTGTTCAGCTGATTAACAGAAGAAATGCCAGAAAGGTATTGCTATATTTGTTGTTCATCTTTTGTATTGATTCGGTATTTAATTCAATGGAACTTGTTGATTCTGTAGATCTGCAGAATGCTATTTCATTATGCAGTGTGACAGAAAGGAGTTAACCTAGCACCTCTGTGGAGATAGAGATGGAGCATAATTTTATAGTCGGATTTCAAGTTCCATATCTTTTGCTCAGCTGTTAAATGAAATAAGTCACTTTTCCTGTGTGTGCCTGCGCACTGGCGCACTGATGCACTGTCGCTGTTCAAGGGCACTGCAGCTACAGAAGGGGTACATTTTGATGGCCAACACTAGCGGTAGGGTGGTGGGGAAGGGGATGGGATGGGTGGACAAAGGATGCTGTTGCCATCTAGTGGCTAGAGGCTAAGGATGCTGCCGAATTTCTTAGAGTACTTAGCACGGCTCCCACAGGACCCATCCAAGGCTGTCTGCAGTGCAAAGGTTGAGATTCCCTAGTTCGAGGGATGCCATTTTCCATCATCGCCATCATGGTTTCGTGTATTTATCGCTGTAATTTTCCTTCACATGGCTGCGAAGCATCTTGCTCTGTCAAAATCAGAATTCAGCATACGTGATAGAAGTTAAAAGTCCTAAATGAAGTTCCTTATAACTAATGATACCCGGTGCTTTATCTTCTTGCTTTATTGATTGGAGAGTGGTAAGAGTCGGGTTGTTCCCAAATATTCTTCAATCAAAGGAGGCTCAACTTTTGTGCCCCAAAGTGTTTCCATTTTACATGTGTTAGGGTATGAGTCTCATTCAATGCACAGCGTGTATACCAGGATACTTGGGCACCCTTTGTAAGTTTGTATCTTGGATATTTTTATTCAGTTTTTGATTCTGATGAGCACACAACAAAATAAGAAAAAATGCTGTCAGAGTCAGAACAGCAGATTTCTTGTTGAGTTCCTTCGTTCACAAATTAAATGACCTTATACAGGTCATGTGAATTCCCTAACTCTGCCTTGGTCTCCCGTAAATTGCCTCACTGCCAGTATAAAAATGTATAAGAATATTTGACCTTCTCAGAAGAAATAATAAAATTGGGAGATAATTTTTTTTAAGACTTACTTATTTATGCATACAAGCTGGGGTGCAGGCCAGAGGTGTGGAGCGGTGAGAGGGTTCACCAGAGACAGAGTGGGGAGCAGAACAGGCCGATGGACCGAAATACCCTGCTGAGGAGAGTAGTGGGAAAGTCAGGAGAGGTCTGCTGCGCCATGTGGGAAGCTCCCTGGCCGGGCATCAAACTCCCGCCACAGCAGCTGACAGCTCCGCAGCGCTGCGCTTAACCCGTTGCACCACCAGGGAGGCCCAAGATAATTATTTTTAAAATAACAATTTTTTAATACTGTTGTGTGTGCCAAATTAATACTGGCCTTTCCCCAATCTTGTAGAGATACTTTTGTTAATACATCAAAGTATTGTCACAGATGTCTTAGTGGGAACAGCAGGTGATGTTTGAGTATCATTTACTTAATGTGCTTGTGTAGGTTGTGTCGCAAGTCTTTACATTATCTTATTAGAAAACTTAGCATGATTCCGTAAAGTAAATTTGTCTTAGCCAGTTTTAAGAAAATAGAACAGTTTTGCATTTTTCCTTATTAGGCTTAATGTTAAACACTCAAAACTTTATTTTTCACTGTTTAATCTCATTGGGAGCTTGTTCATTTCCCTTAATTTTCAGAATCCTATATTGCTCTCAGTTTTTAGAGTACAGGCTTAACGACTGATGAGTTACTAAGAAAAAAAACCTAGCCACTAAATTCCCTGTAGATCAGCCAGAGAGCCGTGCGTCAAAAGGGAAATAAAAAGAAGACAGCTGAGCTAGGGAAAGACTGCAGGGAACACGCTAGGTCAGAACACGCATACTTACATTTCCTGTGTGCCAGACCCTATGCTAAGCACTTGAATTGCCTCATTTTGTCTTGACATAGTCCTATGAGGGAAGTATTTTTGTTGTCCCCATATTCAGATCAGAAACTGAGGCTCAAAGAGATTTATTAACTTGCCCATGTTGGGCCTCCCTGGTGGCGCAGCAGTTAAGCGCTGCACTGTGGAGCTGTCGGCAGCGGCGACACGAGTTCGACGCCCAGCCGGGGAGAATCCCACATGGTGGGGCAGATCTCTCCTGCCTCACCCACTGCTCCCCTCAGCAGTGTACTTCTCATCTGCCTGTTCTGCTCCCCACTCTGTCTCTGGTGAACCCTCTCGCCGCCCCATGCCTCTGGCCTGTACCCCAGCCTGTATGTAAAAAAAAAAAAAAATTTAACTTGCCCATGTTCACATGGCTGGTAAGTCTGACTCCAGAGAGTATGCTTCTAGCTGAGCTTTCGTGCCTATCCAGCATAGTAAGTGTACAGTAAATTTTACTGTTTTGGTTCTACTTTAAACATTTAAATTTTATATTACCACACGTTTGTAGAGAATATTAATAGTCCTATGAGTTGTGGTATTTCTTTTTAATGAAGACTGTCAGAAGTGATTCTAAGAGTATGTGTGATTCAAAAAAATAAATACTGTAGAGTGCATTTTTAAAGCAAGAAATGTCTACACATTTAATGGTGTTTTTATGTCTCTAACAGCCTACTTTTCATTTACAGGTTGGAGGTGCATTTGCTCCCCCTCTGAAAGATTTATGTAGATTCCTGAAAGAAAATTCAGAATATGGAGTGGCTCCTGAGTGGGGAGAAGTTGTTAAGCAGTCTGTGAGTATTTCACAATGTACTCAGACAGCAGTTTAAACCTTCAGTGCTGTTTGTTGGATCTTCAATTAAATTTGAAGTTAAGAATTAGCAAAATGCCCCATGAACGTGTACAGTGTTCTTCAGTCCACAATTTTTATTTTGCAGAACATGCTACAAATTTCTCAGTGGCTTGAGTTAGAATGCAGAATCATTGTATACTGTTGTGTTCTTTTTTTACGTAGAAGATACTGTTTGAACAGTGTCACAAAGCATAATCAGGGGTGGACACTATACTAACGATTCAGCCATTAGTATGGAAAAGTATGCAACTATTTTAAAAATTATGTATTAGAAGAACATTTACTGACAAGAAAACGTTCTCAGTATGTTAAATGGGGTAGTAATTAAGCTCTTGCAACCACAATGCCTAACCATGTGGTAAATGCTGAGTAAATGGCAGCTATTTTTTCTACAGGTGTCTAACTGAAAAGGGCAGACTTCAGCACTCTATTGGGCATGATTCCACTGGGTATTTTAGGAAGGGGGAGGGGAGAGCTGTGGGATTCACACATGTGCACAAGGGAAGCTGGAAGAACCCCTCCCAGTGTGTTAGCGGTGGTTATCTCTGAATGGTGAGGTTGTGAGTCGTTTTCTCTCTTGAATTTCTTTGTTGTCTTATTTTCTACAGTAGATCCTAGTGCTTTTGTGAAGAGAACAAATAAGTTGATTGAAAACAATCTAAAATCACCCCTCACATCTTCTGAACAACCTGTAGAGCTATAGCACCACACACAGAGCACTCGGCACATGGCGCCTTTACGCTCTTAAAATATGGCTCCTCCGGATTGGGATTGTTGCAAGTGTCAAACGCTAGATTTACATTTGAAGACTTAGTTTAGAAAAAAGAACATAAACTGTCCCGAGAATTACAGGTTACATATGCAAACCGTAGTGTTTTGGTTACATTTGTCAAATAGGATGTTATGACTAAAATTCATGGCACCTATTTCTGTTGGACCTTTTCAATGTGACTGTGTTAAAAGTTACATCTCTGGCTGAAGTTATGTTTCTGTCAAACAGTACTGGCCACGAAGGTCTAACCTAGTAAAGCTTCCTTGAGTTTTGAGCCCCAGAAAATCAGAGAATTATAAGCCGGAAGCTTAGCTGGTCCTGGTGCTCATGTCCCTGACGTGCAGGCGCTGCTCTGTTCTGCGCGCGCTCTTCCTGCTGTGTTTCAGTTTGCTTGTTTTTTTTAAGTTTGGCCCTTATCTCCCTCATTCCTAAAGTGATGATCAAAAGGTTTGTATGGAGCATCTCATTTTAATCTTCACCTTTTACTTACTGCATCTGTCATTTCCTTATTGTTTTTCCACATTAGGAGGAGGCCACCTCTTTAGTCGTCTAGAGCAGTTGTTGATGCCCGTAAGGGTGTGGAAGTAATGCTCGTGAGAAAGTATCCTCGAAGATTCTGTTATCTAGAACCGTTCTGTAAACTTACGTCTCCTAAGATGGGAGAAGGCTAAAGGCCGCTTTCTTTTTTTTTTTTTTTTTAATTTTTTTTTAAGATTTTATTTATACATACAAGGTGGGGTACAGGCCAGAGGCGTGGGGCGGCGAGAGGGTTCACCAGAGACAGAGTGGGGAGCAGAACAGGCAGATCAGAAACACACTGCTGAGGGGAGCAGCGGGCGAGGCAGGAGAGGTCTGCCGCGCCATGTGGGATTCTCCCCGGCCGGGCGTCGAACTCGTGTTGCCGCTGCCGACAGCTCCACAGCGCAGCGCTTAACCGCTGCGCCACCGGGGAGGCCCTAAAGGCCGCTTTCTGTCTCCTGCGTTGATAAACCTAGAAGTGGAAGAACTTAAAAAATTCAGCTATCTCTTCATAACTGATTATATTAATACAAAGTAAGTCTATGAATAACTGCTTTTCATATAGCTATTCTTGATGAAATTTTTCTTTCCAGGGGTTTCTTCCAGAGAGCATGTATGAACGTATTCTCACGGGTCCTGTCGTGAGAGAGGAGGTCAGCAGACGAGGGAGACGGCCCAAAAGTGGAATTGCAAAGGCCACGGCGATGGCCGCGGCCGCAACCGCCGCCAGCGTGTCAGGCAGTCCTCTGCTAGCCAACGGATTACTTCCAGGGGTGGACCTCACAGCTCTTCAGGCCTTACAACAAAACCTGCAAAACTTGCAGTCGCTGCAAGTGACCGCAGGGCTGATGGGGATGCCTGCTGGCCTTTCTTCTGGAGGAGAAGCTAAAAACATTGCCGCCATGTTCCCCATGCTGCTGTCAGGAATGGCCGGATTACCAAATCTGCTGGGCATGGGGGGGCTCCTGACAAAGTCTACGGAATCTGGAACAGAAGAGAAAAAGGGAAATGACTCTAAAGAGCTAGAGGGAAAAAAAGAAAGGACAGAGAGCCAAAATTCAGAGAATGGTGGGGAAAACTCGGTGTCAAGTTCTCCTTCAACATCCTCTACTGCTGCGTCAAACACAGCTGCAGCTGCCAACCCGTTAGCTCTTAACCCACTGTTACTATCTAACATACTTTATCCAGGGATGCTTCTCACTCCAGGCCTTAATCTTCATATTCCAACTTTGTCCCAGTCCAATACTTTTGATGTACAGAAAAACAAAAACAGTGACTTAGGCTCGGCCAAGTCCGCAGACGTAAAGGAAAAAGATTCCAGAGTTAGAGATCAGGAAGACAAAGGGGGAACTGAACCGAGTCCTCTTCATGAAAACAGCACAGATGAGGGTTCAGAGAAAGCTGACGCTTCCTCTGGGTCTGACAGTACATCGTCATCATCCGAGGACTCAGAGTCTAGCAACGAAGACTGAGTCCCAGACTGCACTTAAATGATGAACTGATTTTGGATTTTTTTTTCTTTAATTATTCATTGTAAATATCCCAGTGTTGAGTGCATCAATAACTTACTGACCGAACATTTCAGTTCTTTGTTTAGAAGTGCAAACTGCTTTCAGAGACGTTTTGCATGTAATATTTCTTAAGATTCCTAAGTTTCTGAACTCGTACGTACTATCAAATACATAAAGGTGTAAAATTACAACAAAAGGCATTATAATTTTGTTGGGGGTTAATTTTATGAAAATTATGCTCAATAAGAGTTGTATATTTAATATATTTGCAGTGAACACAGAATACTTTATGCATATTACTGATTTAATTTGAATATAGTTTTACAGCCTCCTTGACACCTATAATTTACAGATCAAAACTCAGCAATAATTTGGGCAGCTATTGAATGTCATGAAAGCTGTAGAATCTACATCACCATCCATCGCTTTAATTACATGAAAATGCTCTAGTGTTGTGATGCACTGCTGATGTTTCCAATTCAGGTACAAGTATGTTTTAAAGAAGAAATAAGTTTCCCAATCAGCCAATTTAACTGGCTACCTGTTACCTCAGCTGAGTTAGTTTAGGAAGTTTACATTCGTTTCTAATTCTATACTTGTTTTCAGGGGTTTTTTAAACACATCCTATAGATCATGTTAATCTGGCAAGAAATATGACTTGCTTTCTGCTGACCTTAATTCTGAAGTCAGTAAAATCAAGTCATGGAAGAATCCTGTGTCATGTGACTTTGGCACCCTCTCGACATTCTTAGTTTTAACTTCTCAAAAAGTTTGGCCTCCTATTCGAAATAATTATGTCTCAGATGAGTAATGTCTGTTTCCAGGGTTCAGAAAAGGCAAACTCATGAAATGCCACTGAAAAGAACTTTCAACACAGCATACTTCACGTAAAAGAAATTGTTTGTTTGCTTTATTTGTGTAGATTTCTCTTTGTGTTTTATGTCATGGAAATATTCCAAAATTAACAGGTAATCGTGGTAAAATAATATGCAGATAGTCTAAATTCATTTTGAGTTTGTAGATGTGAACAGACTAAATGTTGCCCAGAATCAGTGTTGGGTCTCAGTGTATATTAAATATACTGAGTGGCCCATTTTAAAATGCACTTTGAATAATCTCAAAAAAATATACAAGATATACCTATAATCCACAAAAAGGAAGCCCAAGGCTTCTGATCAGTTTCTTAGCAAGCTTGACCATGTGAACGTTTTCTGATATTTGATTTGTCATACAATTCCTCCTGCTAAAGCTGCTATTCTTCTGACAAGGTAGAGAGGCCAGGTTCTCCTTCATACACATTTAAAACAGAACTGAATTGGACATAAAGGGTCACTTACTTCCTGAGGCGAGAGAAATGTTAGCATTTTTCTGGTACTGGTTAAGTCAGTGATAAGTTTGCGAGGGTGTAAATTGAGAGGGAAAAAGTACCCCACTTCTCTCCCACAGAAAAAATAACTTTCAGTCGTTTTGATAGAACCCTGTTACTTTGTCATGAATTAAGCAATTACATTGGATTTTCCAAGACTTTTACCAGGAAATTGTTTCTGTATGTAAAATAACTAACCCCTTATTAGAGAGACAGTGTTATATGTATTTACAAAATTATATAAGTTCCATTGGGATTGTATTGATTTTTGTATTTTCCCAAAATAGTACTTTGAATTGATAGTCCTTTATGCAATGTCTTAGCAATAGTCACTATAATGCCCATCCAGGAGAAGTGGGTAGTAATTCTTCATCATGATAACGGTATATTACATATTAGTACCTTCCCTTTGCAGTATTGCACTTTTGTTTAACTAGAACACACCTATGAGATAGCCAAAGTTTTTCAAACACAGTTAACTTGGTTCGCCGGTGGAGTATTCAGCACCATCCGTTTTTCCATTCCCTCCCTCTGGTTCTACCCACATGATCTTTATTCCTTTCTTTCCCCAATTTTAAAAAGAAATTACGGAAGAAAAGCCCTAGATCTTATCACTAAAATCTAATTTATATCAAATTTATGAGATAAAATATTTTCCTAATTATGGTCAAATGAATTTGGTTAACATCTTAGTGATTCTCTTTCTATGTAATAAGGCAATTGCAGTTTTCAAAGCATTAAGGGTAATATTAACTTTAAACATTCTCTTGGGTTTCGAGACACTTCTATTTAGTATTGATTGGGGAAAAGTTGTCCAGCTACAGCTTAAAGAAAAACAAACATGCAAATATGGTTGTGTAAAGTTAAGGGTTATAAGGAAAAAAAATCAGTAGAATTACATAATACTAAAGATACAGTTGGAAGGATATCCAAGTATGTGTTGGTAGTTACTAAAAGAATTATAGCTGTTATTGCCTTGTATTTATAGCCCTTGTTTCAGGTTTCATGATTCAAGTCTTAGTCCAAGTTTTCTTTTGGACATTTGCAATATTTACCAGTTGTGTTTTGTGTAGTCTGAATTTGCTTTCTGTAGTTGAGCAAACGTCTTAAAAAGTCATTTGTAATTTATTAAATTACTTTCTATGATGTTCTATAGAGCAAATGGAAGTTTAATTATTTTTTATTAAACATATTCTTTGACTACCCATGATGTCAGCCTCTGTACATGACGCTACTTCTTTTTTGATGGTAATGTACATGTAATTAATCCCAGTCGTAAATCTTTAAAAGGAAGGTAAACTTTTAAAAGAATTTTTAAAGGCAGAAGTTGGCTGTAGTTACCTTTACAATATCAACATTCCCTTAAATTTTCTTGCACTGCATCTTTAAAAATTCCAGAAAGACTCATATACACGATCTCCTATAGACGTCCATTTTGGAAATCAGTGATTATTTTTCCCTTGCTCTCAAAAAGCCTTCCTAATGTAGCATCCTAGTTGGTTGTGTTTCTTGTGAACATGAAAGAAATTTGTTTTTCCTCTAATTACAAAGTAGAACTGTGAAGGCTTATCATACACTCATTAAATTGAACATACTCAACTGTGCGCTCATGCTTAGAAAACCTTTGTTCTTTTTTTGTACAATATAGCATGTAAATACAAGCCAATTACTTCATCCAGTGTTCACTCAAAGGGATAGTAATTTATTCCAGGGCTGAAGAAAGAATCAGCTACGTGGGATGCTTGAAAGTAGGTATTCTGTATTTTGTGAGCTATAGGAGGAAAAATCATTATTTTACAAGTAATATTCACTTTAAACAATAGATTTAGAACTTAATCTCTTCATAAATGCAGCTCCAATACATAAGCTATTTTTAGATGCAGAAAAGCACAACTTAAAATATTTAATAATCTGTAAACCCACCCTGAGATTAATACTGTTAATATAGATATCTGATCTTTTTTTATATGGATGTTATATACTTGTAATGGGTTGAATGGCGTCCTCTAAAAGTTGATGTCAACCCAGAACCTCAGAATATGCTTTTACTGCACACAGGTCTTGACAGATGTAACTGAGATGTGGTCACACTAGGTTAGGGTGGGTCTGGAATCCGATGGCCGGTGTTCTAAGAAGAGGAGAGGACACGGCAGAGGCAAAGGCAGAGACGTGCGCAGTGCAGCTGTGATCCAGGAGCACCAAGAACCGCCAACTACCACCGGAAGCTAAGAAAGGTTCCGAGGAGACTCTCAGAGCCACCGGAAGAAACCAGCCTTGCCGATACCTTGCCTTGGGACTTCTGGCATGAATTGTGGGAGAATAAATTTATTGTTGAAGCCACCCAGTTTGTAATCATCTGTCATGGTAGCCCTAGGAAACGAATACAATAAGTTTCCATATTAAATCAGTATTATGAGGGCCATCATGTTTATTATTCTGCCCTTGTTATACTGACCTCTGGCAATAAATCCTGCAATGTGATTTCTTAATACATAGTATTGGCTTATACAGATGTAATTCATCGAACCATGTACTTCAAAACGGACATTTGGGTTTTTAATGTATATTTTACATCGTCCCTCATGATTTCCTTAATCCCTAGAAGTGAAAAGGATTTTGTGTTTCTAAGGATTTTGGCCTGTGTCGGCAAATTGATAATGATGCCATTCCTAGCAGTTTATACAGTCAGCAATGTGGGTTGTGTGCACGCTCGTTTTATCTGGAGTCCTTCCCAATACTGTGTATTGTCCTGAAGTAACCTTTGCCAAATTAATAGGCAATAATCACATCTTAATGAAATCTTAAATTATTCCTTTTTTCTTAGTAAAAAGTGAGACGTGCACATTATAGGCAGTGGCGGCAGGAATGAGGCACAAAGTAGACGAAAGTCCCCATAATGCTGCCCTGGGGGGTAATTTAACCTGTGGCTCATTTTCCTTTGCATATACATATTATATATTTTCATAAGCGGAGTTATACTGTACATAACCATTTGTAGCCTTTTTTCTTTCACTGTGTCATGATTATCTTTCCACGCCATTAAAGAATCTTGCACAGTACTTTTTTTTTTTAAGATTTTTTTTTTATTTATACATACAAGCTGGGGTACAGGCCAGAGGCGTGGGGTGGCGAGAGGGTACACCAGAGACAGAGCGGGTAGCAGAACAGGCAGATCAGAAACACACTGCTGAGGGGAGCAGCGGGCGAGGCAGGAGAGGTCTGCCGCGCCATGTGGGATTCTCCCTGGCCGGGCGTCGAACTCACATCGCCGCTGCCGACAGCTCCACAGCGCAGCACCCAACCGCTGCCCAGTACTTTTAAGGACTTTCTCATTCCACTACGTAGATACACTATCACTTAATACCCAGTAACTGAATTTTTCAATTTTGAGCATTTAGATATTTTTTTAGCTTGGAGGAATTGAAGCAGTAATGTATCTAAATTTTTGCAAACCCAGGATTTTTTTCATTAAAACAATACATAGGCATGAAATGATAATGGCCAAATTTTAAGATCAGTTGTGTGATTTATACCACAATATCACAGCATAAAACTACTTCCCTTTGTGGCCTTAGCAACAGTGGGCTTTATGTTCTTTCATCTTTGTCAATGAGGTAATACAGACTTGTTTTAGCTTATGTTTCTTTGATAATTAGTATCCATAAGGTCTTTTATAACTTTTCATAAGACTATTTCTGTTCTGCTGTGCATTGTTATTTATGTTCTTCACACAATCTGTTAGATAAGTGGTAAATATTTTTCCGGTTTGTTAATTTGGCAGGTTTTTTTGAATGTTCGAGTATTCTCTCTTCGTGTGGTGGTTTCAATATGCCATCTCATATTTTTTTTCCATGGAATTCCTTTTACCCCCAATATCTATATATATTTACCCTTAATTTTTACTAATAACTTAATATCTTTGATTAGTTAGAATTTAGTAACATAGCATCATAAGAATTTTTTTTAAGATGACATTGGTTTACAGCACTATGTAAGATTCAAGAGTACCACTTTGTACCTCAACAAATATACATCACACACCACCACCAAAGGTCTATTACCATCCACCATCATCCAACTGACTCTCCACCTGCTTCACCCATCACCCCACCCCACCCCCGGTAATCACCATTCTGTGTTCAGAGTCAAAGGGTTTGATTTTCTTTGTTCATTTGCTTTGTTCCGTTATATTCCACCTATAAGTGAAATCATACAATACTTGTCCTTTTTTTCTGATGTATTTCACTTCGTATCGTCACCTGAAGATGCATCTATATTGTCACAGTGCCAAGATTTCATTTTTTTCATGTGTGGGTATTTGTATATATGCCACATATTTATCCATCCATTCATTGATGATACTTATATTGTTTGCGTTTTCTTCTAGCTCTTTGATTCTCTGTATTATAGCAATTTTGAACCCTCTGATAGGGAGATAAAATCCCCCCTGCCTTCGTGGCTGGATTCTGGAGACTTCTCTCCTATGATGTCCTAGTCCCTTGCAGTCTCAATGCACCATGCGTTATAATATTTTGTCTACTCATTTGCTCCGTTACATTTCTCTATTTTAAAAAATCTAGTATTAATTTTAGTGAGGATGCCAATGTGGTTTTACTAATTTTATTTTCATTGTTTGGCCTTTGCTACTTCCATGGGTCCTGAGACCTTTTCTTGCAGTTGCTCAGCCAGCAGGCAGGGAAGAGCTGGGAGGGTCCAGCCCTGGCGGGAAAGTGCTGGGGAGGGCGGGCTGACTCCCATCTGTGCACAGCTCATCTCTGTCCTCTCTGGTTACGGATCTGGGACTCTGCCTTCTGTGCGTGTCAGTCTCTGTACTTTGCAAGGTCAGTAAAAGCCCTGAAGGTGGGGGGCGGCCGAGCAGTCCAATGCACAGTCTCGGGCCTCCTTACTGGGGAGCTGGCCTGTGTGGAGGCACCCAGCTCTTCTGCACGTTTCCCCTCAGTCGTGCGTGTGTCTCCCACTGGGTGTCTCTCCCCGCCGCGGGGCCCTGGCTCGGGCCACCACCTTTATCCCCCACCTAGACTGACACCTCCAGGTGCTTTCCCCACCCACAGCCTGCTCTGTGAAGCTTGCCTTTCCTTCATCCATGTCTCCTCTGTACCATCTTTGTTGAGCTGCTAGATCCAAAGGGTGTTCCAGTTTTGCCTCAACCGTGGACTATGGGTATTTGGGGCCTCTGGTCAGCTGCAGATGACTATCCTCTTGGGAGTGAAGCCAAGAACCTACTCTGTCGCCATCTTCAGGGACAAAATGTGTATGAGTTCTTACTATATTTTGTATATTAAAAATAGGAATCTCGGGCCTCCCTGGTGGTGCAGTGGGTTAAGCGCAGCACTACAAAGCTATCCAGAGCCACTGCAGCACTAGTTCAATCCCCAACCAGGGACATTCCCACATGGCACAGCAGACCTCTCCTGTCTTGCCCGCTGCCCCCCTCAGCAGTGTATTTCAGCCAATCCGCCTGCACTGCTCCCCACTTTGTCTCTGGTGACTCCTCTCACCACCCCACACCTCTGGCCTACACCCCAGCTTGTATGCATAAATAAATAAATCTTTAAAAATAAAAGAAAACAGGAATCTCAATTTGAGTTTCTCTGGTAGTTAGGCAGTATCACAGAATTATTGAGTTTATCACCACTGATTTGACATGCCTGCATCTATCATAATTAAATAATTCATCTGTATAAACACATTAGATATATATGTAAAATACTTAGATCATATCTCTCATAGATATGCCTGCTCTATCTATGGCATATCACGTAAATGGTAACCATAAGAAAACTGGAGTAGCTCTGGTAATAAAAGTTAGGTTTACAACAAAAAAAATTGTTATTAGAAATAAAAGAGAACAAAATATGTGAAGCAAAGAGTAACAAAAAGAACAAATACAATACAGCAAAATAATAGTCAAATTATTAGAATCAAAAATGAAAGGGGACATCAACTCCCTTTTCAGCAAAAAAAAAAAAGGGGGCCATAAGGGAGTATTTTAAATAATTGTATCCCAATAAATCAAAAACAGATGAAATGGCAAATTCCAAGGAGATCTAGTGATACTCAATCCATAGAAAATATAAAGGCAGATTAAAACTAGAAGAGTATAATAAAGAGATTAAATTAATAACTTAGAGTCCCATAACTAAATCCCTGGATTAGGTGCTTTCATTTGGGGAGTGTGTGTGAGGGGGTGCTAATCCCTATTCATCACAAATTCTCCCAAAATTTCCCCAAATTTTATAAGGCAAATATTACCCTGGTACTATATATAGAAGACACTACAAAAAAATTGCCAATCAACATTCAGGATGAGTATAGATGCAAAAACATCAACAAAATGGTAGCAAACTGAATCCAGCAGCAAATGAGAAGAATTACTTACCATGACCAAGTTGGATTTATCCCAGGAATTTAAGGTCATCAGTTCAATCCAACATATAAGAAAATCAACGTACTATTAATAGGGGAAAGACTGCAGGAGGGGAACTATAATTATCTCAATAGATGCAGAATAAATATTTCGCAAAACACAACGCCCTTTCATGAGTTTTTAAATTATTTTTTAAAGATTTTTTTTTATGCATATTGAGGTGCAATTGAGGTGTAGGCCAGAGGTGGGGGGTGGTGAGAGGATTCACCAGAGACAGAGTGGGGAGCAGAACAAGCAGATCTACTGAAATACGCTGCTGAGGGGAGCAGTGGGTGAGACAGGAGAGGTCTGCTGCGCCATGTGGGTCAGCTCCCTGGCTGGGGGTCGAACTCGTGCTGCAGTGGCTGCGGATAGCTTCATAGTGCTGAGACTTAACCCATTGCACCACCAGGGAGGCCCTTGTGTGTGTGGGTTTTTTTAATGAATAGAAGAACTGGAGCATAGGGCAGAGTTGCGGGTGGTGAGAGGATTCACCAGAGACAGAGTGGGGAGCAGAACAGGCGGATCTACTGAAATCCTCTGCTGAGGGGAGCAGCGGGGAGACAGGAGAGGTCTGCTGCACCATGTGGGTCAGCTCCCTGGCTGGGGATCAAACTCATGCTAGGTGATCAGGTTTGTGTTTTAAGATGGACACTCCAGCTCTGGAACATAAAATAAGGGTTTGGTAAGCAAAGCCTGGCTATCTAATTTCAACTCTCAACTTGTTCGAAAGCTGTGACCGTCATCAGTTAATCTGCATCATCAAAAGTGGTTCTGATTTAAAACCTTTTTTTTTTTAAAGATTTATTTATTTATCCATACAAGCTGGGGTACAAGCCATAGGCGTGGGGCAGCAAGAGGGTTCACCAGAGACAGAGCGGGGAGCAGAACAGGCAGATCGATGGAAATACACAGCTGAGGGAGAGAGAGGCAGGAGAGGCAGGAGAGGCAGGAAAGGTCTGCCGCGCCATGTGGGAATCTCCCAGGCCAGGCGTCAAACTTGCCTCATGCTGCCAACAGCTCCACAGCTCAGCGCTTAACTGTTGCGCCACCAGGGAGGCCCAGATTTAAAACCTTTATTGAAGGAATGTGAATGTCAATTATTAAGTAATTCTAGCTTTTTAAGGTTAAAGAAAAGCCATTTGGTGAGACTGGCGGAAGCATAAAAACTAACCCAAAAATTCAGTTAAGTGACTTTTTTTCTTCCTTGACGATTGATAGCTAGGTCTTTCACTTAATGGGTATTAGGTTATTTATTGATGAAAAACAAGCCATCTGTAGGGCAAATAGAAGTGACCAGGTTTTTTCTGCCCTCCTGCCGTTAGCGTGAATGGTCTCCACTGGTGATCTTACACGGGTGCCTGACGGTGGCACCTGGAGTGTGGTGTGGGCGTGCGTAAGTGGGCGCACTTGAGCCAGAGTCTGAGCATATGAGCGAGGCAGCAGAGGACATTGTGGCAGCAGAGGACCGAAAGGCAGAGCGCAGTAGAGACCAGAGAAGAGACCACGAGAGAATGCCAGAGCCCAGAGAGGGTAAAGGTTGGCGGGGGCTGGGAAGCCTGCCAGCCTCCTGCCCCTCCTGCCTCCCCCCCACCCCCGCCTGCACTGCGCCTGGTTGCCTCACTGCAGATGGTGTAGAAAGATCATCAAAATCCTGAAAAAGGCAGTGAGGGCACCGGGCCTCCTTTTGCGTCAGCCTGGATCATAGAAAACCTGCCCTGTGCCCAGCTGGCCTGCATCCCAAACTGAGTGACTTGAAACAATAATAATCACGTCTTTGGCTCACAAATCTGCGACTGGACTCCACGGGAAGGTTTGTCTCTGCTCTGGGACAGCACTGGCTGAAGGATCTGCTTCTACACTTGCTCATTGAACACAGCTGGGCTGAGGCTGTAACGGTGTGATATGCATGGAAAGGGGGAGGTTCTAGACTCCCTGCCCCACCCAAGGAAGCGTGGAGCTGAGCTGGGAGGAGAAGCTAGAAAAGACTGGCAGAAGGACTAGGAAGGGGGAGAGGAGGAGAAAATTTGGAGAAGGTACATGGACGGAGACATGTGAAGAAGAAACCATGCTCCTCAGCCTTGGACTTGTATGGGGACTTGGGGAGCGCAGAAGGAGACATGGGTGAGAGGTCTGTGCGGAGGCGGACAGTGGTAGCCTTTGTCTACACCTGTATTTTGATTTTGCTCTTTACCTTCTAGACTTGCCTGGCCCCTTCTACCCCTTCCTTGGGGGTAGAAGGTAGAAGGGTAGAAGGGGGTAGAAGGTAAAAGGTGCCCACCAGAAGGTGCCTTAGACGTGTGGCAGGCTTTGGGTCAGTGGCCCTGCTTTGGGCCAACCCTGTTTGACTGGGCATCTGCCCACAGGGGCAGGGGTGGGGGGGTGGGGGTTCGGAAGGGCTGGCCAACTCTGGGTGTTTCTTTTTTTTTTTTTTGAAGATTTATTTATTTATGCATACAAGCTGGGGTACAGGCCAGAGGCATGGGGCGGCGAGAGGATTCACCAGAGACACAGTGGGGAGCAGAACAGGCAGATGGACGGAAATACACTGCTGAGGGGAGCAGCGGGCAAGGCAGGAGAGGTCTGCCACACCATGTGGGATTCTTCCTGGCTGGGTGTCGAACTCCCGTCGCCGCTGCCGACAGCTCCACAGCCCAGCGCTTAACTGCTGCGCCACCAGGGAGGGTCAACTCTGGGTGTTTCTTGGGAAAACAATTTTAAACTATTCTTTCTCTTCTCCCTATTGTATTAAAATCTCAAATTGTATTAGACATTTAATACAATTGTATCTAATTGTATTAAAGTTCTTTTTATTGAAGGTCTTATGCACTAGAGTATGCTTTGTCTTTATGCTGCAGATGGCAGAAACCATTTAGTACAGGCAGGTTTGGGGGCCCCAGTGCACCTCTCAGCCTGCCCATTAACAATTCCTTCGAAATGCATCCATCAAGGAGTGAAATCCTGGCTCCCAGCCTCTGTGGGAGCATAAAATCCTAACTTGCAGGCACAGCTGGCCTAATCACACTTGCACTCTCCATCCCTTTAATTTTGGGCTCCCCAAGCATTCATTCTCTTTAAATCACCCAAACACTTGTGCACAAATTGAAATGGAGCTCAGCTCTTTCTCCCACTCTCAGTAGTGACTGAGTAAAATCTGTTTTCACTCCTTTAACCGAAGCCTGTCTTTGGTTTTCTTCAGAGTATGATGACTTGGTTCAAGAGACCAATGAAGAGAGAAAGCTAGACAGAGAAAGACAAAAGCACACGCGCTGGGGAGGTGGAAGTTCTACTGTATTTTACCACCAAACATCAGACATCAACGTGGAGGAAATTCTAACACTTCCTCCCACTGTGTTCTGCAAGTGCAGGTGAGACTAGAAATATTGTTCTGGCTATTTTCGGAACATGCAATCTGCCACAGAAGGCTTTGAAAATATTGTGTTAATTAACAAGCAAACTATGTTTTAATAAAGTACATATCTGATGGCTTACTACCATTCGCTGTATTTAAGTTGCCACTAGATTTTAGTGAATTTAGTAAAGTTACTCCAACAAACGAATAAAGTGTTGATAATAGTATCCAAAATAAATGATGCTTCTCTAGACTACAGTTCTCATGAATGATCTCAGGAAGAACAGGTACATAACTTGTGGAGAAGCCGCTTTGATTTCAGAGACGAAGCGATTTTGTAAAAAAATAATTGGCCCCCGCGGGCTTCCTGCCTGGACTACATTTCCCAGCAGGCCATGCTCAGAACTACGAGTGCCTGCGTGAGGCCCGGCGCCGTTGGCGGCGGCGCAGTCGCCGTAGGGGGTGGCTGACGGGCGGGCGCTTTGCGGTTTGAATGGCTGCGGTCCCGGGCCGTCAGCTCACCTGAGGCCCGGCCGCGCAGGGTGCGTTATGCCTTCGGGAGGCGACCAGTCGCCGCCGCCGCCGCCGCCGGCAGCAGCCTCGGATGAGGAGGAGGACGACGACGGCGAGGCGGAGGACGCCGCGCGGCTGGCCGGCTCGCCGGCCCCTCAGACCCAGCAGCGCTTCGACGAGCTGTGCAGCCGCCTCAACATGGACCAGGCGGCGCGGGCCGAGGCCTGGGACAGCTACCGCGCCATGAGCGAGAGCTACACGCTGGAGGTGCGCGGGGCGCGCGGGCGCCCGGGCCCAGTGGCCGGGCCCGCGGCGGGGCCCGGTGTGGGCGGCCCGGGCGCTGGGGCCGGGGCGCGGCGCCTCGCTGCGGGACCCGGCCGGCCCGGGCTGTTCCGGCCCCGAGGGGAAGGAAGCGCGACCCAGGCGCTCCCGAACGCGGAACCTGCGCCCGGAGCGGCGCCGCGAGGCCGGGGTCGGGGCGCCCGGGCTCGGGACAGAGCCTGGCCGCGGCGGGCGGGTGCGGGCGGCTGTCGGGTCGCGGACGTGAACGTGGCGCCGCCGGCCGCCCCGAGGCCCCGGGCCCGAGTGAGCCGGGCGCCCCGCCGGGCCGGGGTCTGTGTAAACAAAGCCGCTTCCGGGGCAGGTGCGCGGCCTGGCGCCCTGGCCGGGGACGCGCGCGCTCGCGCCGGGGGGCGGGGCGGCGGCCACCGGGCCTGGCTGCGGGGCGCCCGGACTCCGCAGCGCGCCGCGGCCCTGACCCCCACGGCTCGCGGAGGGGAAAATGGCCCCGGAGCCAGTGCGGCGCGGCCCCGCGGCCCCGCCCCCGCGCCGGCCAATGGGAGCGCGCGGAAGGCCGGGCCCGCGCCTGGCATTTAAATGGGCCGGCGGGCGCGGGCGCGCGTCTCGGGGTGCGGGGCCGGCGGGCGCCCACGGGCAGGGCCCACGGCAGGACCGACCGGCGTGTTTCTTAACTGTAATAAGGCGTCTATCTGCGCTTCTCACCACGGCGGTTGTTTCTTTAATTTATTGATTTATGCATACCCGGACTGGGGGTAGACCAGAAGTGGGGTGTGCCTCGCCAGAGCCAGAGTGGGGAGCAGAGCAGGCAGAGCTACTGAAATGCACTGCTGAGGGCAGCGGTGGGCGAGGCGGGAGAGGTCTGCTGTGTGTGCCATGTGGGACGCTCCCTGGCCGGGGATCGGATCCAACTCAGGCCGCAGCGCCTGGGGCAGCTTGATAGAGCTGAGACTTTCACCCCTGTGCCACCAGGAAGGCCCCGTAGGCAAGGGTTTTTGTTTTTGTTTTTTTAATTTCTTTTAGATGTATTTATTAATGCATGCAAGCGCTGAGGTGTAGGCCAGAGGTGGGGGGGGTGAGAGGATTCACCAGAGACAGAGCTGGGAGCAGAACAGGCAGATCCACTGAAATCCACTGCTGAGGGGAGCAGCGGGGAGACAGGAGAGGTCTGCTGTGCCCTGTGGGAAGCTCCCTGGCCCGGGATCGAACTCCTGCTGCAGTGGCTGCGGGTAGGGTAGCTTCATAGAGCTTCATAGTGCGACTTAACCCCTTGTGCCACCAGGGAGGTCCCACCAAGGTTGTTTTTAATTCTTGCATTGATAGAATTTAAGTGTTCCGCCTCCCCCCATCGTTATGCCAACAGAAAACAAGGAGTACAGTGGCTTTGCACGGTTGACTTAACCCTTCCAAAATTCAGTTACGGGATGTATGAGCTAGAGAGAGCTGCTGCTTCACAGAGCCGTGCTGAAGGGGAAATGAGACGATCTGCAGGTCTCGGGTCTCGGGTCGGAGCACGCGTGTCGACAGCGCTTGAGCGTTTTCGGGGCGCTCCCCTCCGCCTGGGTTATGTGGCTGAGGCCATGCCCCTGTCGCTGGGTGGTTCCTGTGGTCGGGCGATGAGGGACTTTTTTTCTTTGGTGACTGCCATTAAGTGTCTCCAGATAAGCTCTCCACTTTCCCTCAAGATATCCCTGTAACTTAGATAGGACGGGCATTAGCACCAGACAGTTGAGGCGTTTACACTGTAGCTGTTACGTTATACGAAGTACAGTGTTACAGAAGCAGGGGATATAAAGTAGATGGTTAGAAAATTAAGTCATTTTGAAAACCTGTTTGATCATTCGACATTTTTAAGACTTCAAGCTTGTAGTCTTAGTTCAGTCTCCCCAACAAATGAATGAATATTCATTTATCAAATACTTCTTTGGGGCATGTTTTTATGTTTATTTTTTTCCCTTTGAACAACAGTTTTCTTACATTGTTGTTCATTTTTGTAGGGCATCTGATTCCCCCCTCAGGTAGAGCCCGTCCACCCCCCACCCCGCGTCACCGCTGCCCATCGCCCGGTCCTTGTGCGCTCTCCCCCCGTGTTAGCAAATACTTGCTGATCGCCTGTTCTTTGCCAGGCCGTGTTCTCAGGTGCTGGGCTTGGAGCAGTGGACAAAACACAAGCCTCCCTGCCCTGTGGAGCATAGAGTTGCGCATGCTGTAGTGTTTGGGGTGTCTGCCTCACGGAAATGTATAATAGAAAATAAATTTTACGTAATAATTAGGAAGAATATTGGTTATAGAACATTAGCTTTGGGTATCTTGTATTTTCTGCGTTTTACATTTGTAATTCATTTAATTCTCACAGTCCTCAGGTAAGAACATGGATGCTCTGTGACTTAATTTGCCCAAGGTGTGCTCCTCCCGGCTTGGGACTGAGGCACTGTCCTGAGAGCCAGGAAGAAGATGTATTGCCTCTGTGGTCTCGAAAGTTGCGCGCCATCACCGCACTGGGTGCTGCCCCCGAGACCGCTGCGCAGCGTGAGGCACAGCCCTGCCCGGGCAGAGCGGCGGAACGTGGAACAGGGACCTGTCCCGTGGAAGAGTGTGCATAAGAAGACACACGGGATAGGGCACATGGGAGATACAGTATCCCACAAACATAAAACTTTAGACAGAGGAAAATTTTTATACTGAAGAATATATAGCTCCTTAGCTAAAAATCAATTTTTTTCTTATTTTACAGGGAAATGATCTTCATTGGTTAGCATGTGCCTTATATGTGGCTTGCAGAAAATCTGTTCCAACTGTAAGCAAAGGGACAGTTGAAGGAAACTATGTATCTTTAACTAGAATCCTGCGATGTTCAGAGCAGAGGTAATTATGTTAGAGTTTGAAAAGCGAGTGTTGCTAATATAAAATTATAGGGATAGTAGGAATTCTTTTTGCTCATTTTGTAAGTATCTGACCCTTCAGAGTACTGAATTAAAAGCTAGGTCATGGTTTTCCTTTATCACATCTAAATTAATCCCTATTATATTTCACTTCTTTGTTGAAAAATATTTAAATTTTAGCATATCTGGTTCTTGTATGGTGAATTTATTAAAAGTTATGACTCATTGTGTAACATTGGGAGATTGCTAAATAAGGAGATAGAGAAACTTTAGGAAATACTCTAGATTGAAAAGACAACTAAAATACGTGATATGTGATGTGTAAGCTACCTCTCGGTGTCCTACTGGGGTCAGCAACATTGTTCTAATCAATTCTAGAAAGGGTCAAATTATGTTTAAAAAAGAGGCAGAAATTGTTTTTTCTCTCTATTGTGTAAATGAAATAATTGTGTGTGCCTTTTAGATTCTCTTATGGCTTATTAAGGATTGTTGGGAAAGGGGTCTTTCACATTTTGGAGTGGGGAAATAACCACTGTCAGAATTAAAATAAATTTAAAAAAATATTATCTTAGCTGTAGTCTGTTGTTAACCTTGAACTCTGTCTTGAGTTATATTTAGGCCTAAGAACAAGAGGTAGTGCATGAAGAGTTGATCACCTGAGCTGTAAATCTGCAGAAGTGGACTTAGATAAGGTGCAACAGTATAATCAATATGAAGACAAGTGGAGGCAGATTCATCAGTTAAGCGTCAGACAGGAGCTTAAGAAACAAAGGTCAAATTGTGGACTCATTGCAAAATATTGTAAACTAAACTTACCTAAAAATTTTAATGCAAATATTATAATTCTGGGCTTCAGTTATTTCCATTTCAAGAGCTTAGTTTTTATTTTTACATTTTTACCAATGTGTTTAGATTTTTCACTTCTCTGCCATATGGATTAAATGGATTAAAAGTAAAGAGCAGATTGGGAGAAGATATTTATAATGCATTAACTGATAAAAGATCAATATTTACAGTTATATTGAGAACTATTAATAGATGGCTAGATAATTGACAAACAGCCACTAAAAAGTGGGTAAAGAATGTGATTTCATAAAGGCCAATGTCACATAGCTCACACAGGCAGAGATGTTCAGCTCCACTAGTGATGAAGGAAGGCCATGCATAAAATGAGCTGACATTTAATTCTCATCATACTGCAGAAATTTGAAGTCTGGTAACACCAAGCGAGTACCATATTGCCGTCTCGTCGGTGCCAGTGTAAATAAATCAGCACAGCCGCTGCAGTCCTAGCTGAAGATGTGCATTCTCTACTCCACTGTTATACTTCTTGATAATTTCTAAGGAAACTGAAATACACTTACAGAAAGTATCCACTACAAGATTTTTTGTTACAATTAGAAACCTCAGTTTCTATTGATTGGGGAATGAATGCCCAAAATGATAATTAATCTGAAGCAATATTTTTAGTAATTGAAATTAATAGATTAGATGTTTCCGATATTCAGTGATGTTGATACATTACTGAGTGAAAAAGTAAGTTGCAGAATATACTTAAGTATGATACCATTTATATAAAATTAAAACCACACACAGAAGATGTTTCTTACCACTTATGGTTAGGTGTGTATGTGTAGGTCTGTATGTGTGTAAGCATGGACAGGCAAGATTCAGGTCAACTTTAGAATGGGGGTTATCTTTGAGGAAGAAGAATGGGGACTGGGATGGGGGAACACAATGGGGAATTTTACTCTAGACTATGAAGCAAGCATGGCAAAGCTTATTTGATATGTTAATATTTGTCAAACCTGGCAGATTCATTCTCACTTACAGATGTCATAATTTTAAATATATTCTTAGATCATCTCAAAAGAAAAATAGGCTAAGATAAGAGAAACCACCAATCTGCGAGAGAAAGCTACTCCCAGGCAGGAGTTGTGATTTGATATCACCATCTAAAAGTTATCTAATTAATGGATTAGTTTTGGTTTGCTTTTAATTATCTATTTGTATACTTTACATTTGTGTTAACTGTGACAATATCTCACTTTTTTTCATTTTTAATATCAGCTTAATTGAATTTTTTAACAAGATGAAGAAGTGGGAAGACATGGCAGATCTACCCCCACACTTCAGAGAACGCACTGAGAGATTAGAAAGAAACTTCACGGTTTCTGCTGTGATTTTTAAGAAATATGAGCCCATTTTTCAGGACATTTTTAAATATCCTCAAGAAGAGCAGCCCCGTCAACAAAGAGGAAGAAAACAGCGGTACGTTCTGACGTTTGCGTTGGGAGAACGCTTGTGTCTGCAGCGCTACCGTTTCCGTCCCTCGGTTTGTGATTTTCAGTGTATTTTGCTGGTCTTCAAAAAAGAAAAGGGACTTCATAAATAATCTTTTCCCTTAATAGTTTTCTGTTAATAATAGTTTCTCACTTTTCAACTTCTTTTTTTTTAAAAGATTGATTTATTTATGCATACAAGCTGGGGTACAGGCCAGAGGTGTGGGACAGCAGGAGGTTTCACCAGAGACAGAGTGGGGAGCAGAACTTGCTTTTCAACTTTCAATTGTATGTTAGCCATGAAGAGTTTTGCTTATTTCACATTGCAGAATGTCTGGGGTCTTTGTTTATAAAAACTTTCCCTTTCCCCTTAAGCAACCAAAAATGCAAAAATCAGACCTTAGAGAATTTCACCAGTTAATTCCCTTTTGTACAGAATTTGACTACTTGATTTTCTGTTATTGACTCTTTCTACTATTTTCTATATATTATTTCTATTATTTGACTTTCATGTCAAACGGAGTAATAATCCCCCTGTAATGGCCACACTGTGTATTTTGAGGTTTACAGCCTATCAAGAGTGGGAAAACTGGGTTGTGGGGAGACTAGGGGAGCTGTCCTTTCCTGTCGTGTCTGCACATACTCTGCTCAGTGTTCTCCCTCTTTCCTGGTAGGTTAGGGTAGTTGGGCCAATTTGTCATGAGTCTCTATCTTTATCATGTAGGTTTTTTCTTAATGTACAAGTGAACATTTGTTCCTAAAGCAGAACTAGAGAAAAATGTTAACAAGACAAGTAGGGTAAAAGGAGTTACCATTTAATACTGTTACTTTTCTGTCAATATAAAAATATTCCCAAATTGTGCAGGATATTTACAGCAAGTGAGCAGC
Source organism: Scalopus aquaticus (assembly GCA_004024925.1). NCBI lineage: Eukaryota > Metazoa > Chordata > Mammalia > Eulipotyphla > Talpidae > Scalopus > Scalopus aquaticus. The sequence goes on along the minus strand of PVIJ01004884.1, from coordinate 55,182 downwards.
CTTCAAAAAGAAAACAGATCATGTACATTTTAATATTCAGCTGCTCTCATTTGCTTGCAATTTGGGGGAGCCAACTGTTTAAATATTTTAAGGTTGGATAGAAGCTTTTTTTATTTTTTTAAAGATTTATTTATATATGCATACAAGAAGTGGGGTGTAGGCCAGAGGTGCGGGGTAGTGAGAGGATTTACCAGAGACAGAGAAGGGAGCAGAACAGGCGGATTGGCTGAAGTACATTGCTAAGGGGAGCAGCGGGCGAGACAGGAGAGGTCTGCTGCGCCATGTGGGAAACTCCCTGGCCGGGGATCAAACTTGTGTTGCAGTGGCTGCGGATAACTTCATAGGCTGAGACTTAACCTGTTGCACCATCAGGGAGGCCCTGACTCAGAGCAAGGCTGATGTGATTATTCTCTTTACAATTAATTCATCAGCTATGATAGAGGAAAAAATTGGGGAACTATCTGACTGCACATGAGTCTTAAAAGCAGCATCAGCCCTGGAGGTTCACCCAAAGAATAATGATTACTTGTCTTATTTTCTGCCTTACCTATCATGACCTTGTATAGTTTTTCCAGATTTTCTTCTGAGCTGAGCTCTTTGGCTGGGTCCCAGCAGTTTCCTACCAGTATTCGGTTGGAGCAGAACTTCTTACACATTTTCCACTTCAGGCTAAATCTGCTGTCACTCCCACTCACTGTGGGTTTTGAGTCTCACCTAATTTATAGTCGTTTGTGATGTCTTTTTCTAGTTCTTGTTATTTTACAACTTTTTTCTCCCCTAAAGGCGACAGCCGTGTACCGTGTCTGAAGTTTTCCATTTTTGTTGGGTGCTTTTTATATATGCAAAAGGTAAGAAGAGAATAACACTTATTTAGATTTAGTTTATCGAAATGTTCAAGTTCTACTTTTGTCAACTAGTAATTTGTTATTAGAAAAAGATTCTCAGTGAAGTTTCTCAAAGGTTTTAATCCCAGATTCTTAAAGTATTGCTTTTTCATAAAATATTTTTAATTTCTTTATAATATCCAAACTTTTTATTATTAAATGGAAATTCCTGTAATTTTCTTACATAATATCTTTTCACTCAAATCTATTCTTCTAAATTATGGACTGAAAGTATACTGGTATATATGCACTTGTGTCCTGAGCTGTATACTTTTCATAAAACATGTCTTATTTAGTTGAATGGAACTGATCATCCTCAGAGCAATTCCCATTACCTCTGACATCTTGTTCAAATAAATATACTTGGTCTGGTGGCTTTAGATACAACTTACTTTACTTTTTTTTCCTAATTTCATTTAACCTGCCCACGATCTGCTTTCAAGGAAATACGTTTTTATTGGTTTTTTGTCCTTTGTATTCCTATGTAATGATTCTGCATAGGAATACAGAAGAAAAGTATATTTAAGTTAGTTGTACAGCATTTTCTATAGACTATGTAGAATACCTTTGCCTTTAAGATAGCCCAATAAAATGCAAAATTACAGAGATTCAGGAAGCTGAAAGGAAAGAGTCCATTATTGAGTTGAAGATGATATGATCAATGGTATAAAGACTGAGGATCATATGAACTGCTTCCATAGTGGTGTTTACATGCTTTAACTTCCTGTGTCTGTTATCCTATATGGTATTCATCTTTTCATATGACTGCAGGTATATCTGATTGCTGGTATTTTATCTGTTTCGTTTGTGTTCTGTATATGTGCTTGGGAGTACATGTATTTGGTTCTTTAGAAACTACTGAAAAGGAATTTTATTGTCCTTATTTGTATTTCGGTCTCACCGCATTAGTCGGGGTGGTATTTTTTCTTTCTGCAGTTAACTCAGTGTTTCAATTTTATTCTCCTTTCATTGAGTTAATCCATAATTATTTAGTCTGAAGAGCCTTTACCCCTTCACAATCCAATACTGTGATACTTCATGCTCTATTAGGATCTTTTCTAATAGCGTAGTTCAGTTGGTTTTATTCAGTTCTTGAGGTAGTTATTTTGGTTTACTTTTTTAGAGCCTCTCCTTGACTTTCTTTGTAGCCTGTGGGCATCCAGATTATCTTGTTCCTGATAAATAAGCCAGCTCTTTGTGCATTATCTTTGTTGACTTCCTATGGCCGACCCACCAGTAACAAGTTTGGGCTAGTTCACATGAAGGACTTTATGGCCTGAAGACTGTCAGTGCTACTTCCTGTTTTTGTGAGATCCCACATCTTCTCTTTCCTGATAAATAAGCCAACTCAGGAAGAATAAACAGGTTGTCTTTGTTAGAAAAATAAAAAGTCTCCCAAAGTGAGATTTATTTCTAAGGTCAGGATTTGAAATTGTCATGTTGGAACAATCTTGGTGTTTAAATTAGATTCTAGTCTGTAGGGGCATTTCAGCTTTTTGTTAGTGGTTATAGTGCTGCTGTTGTTTTCCTTCTATGCTAAGTACACACCAGTGACAAGTTCAGGCTTGTCAGTGTGATGGGCTTTGTCACCTGAAAGCAGTAGGTGCTACTTCCTGTTTTTCATTTGAAGAACATTATGTCTTAATATTAACCTCTTTACAGGGGAGCCAAGCAATTGAGTTTGGTTATATCAGTGCAAAATTTAAGATATTATCATTGGCCTTCTGGATCAGAGAAGTATTTTTTTTTCTTTACTTCATTTAAGTTGATTTGTTTACAGCTGTATAAAAAAAGAATTACTTTTCCTAATATGCTGAGGTACGTGGTAACTTTTGTTGGTAGAAAGGAGAGAACAAATCCTGAAGTAAAGCAGTGTAAGTGTGTGTGTGTGTGTGTGTGTGTGTGTGTGTGTGTGTGCATGCATTGAGTGGGAATTAAGTGTAAAAATGTTGAGGTTTAGAAATAATTCTTCAGATGTATGTTAGCTATTTGAATTCATCAGATGTTCTAAGATCAGTATGAAGCTTATATTTGTAGTGTTTAATGAAAAAAGGATAAGCCAAATGATAATATTTTGGCTAGCTAATAAATGCTAAGATAATGAATAATGAGTGAAGGAATGACCTTTTTGGTAACATTTTGGTTTTTATTAAACTCTTAAAATTTGTTAAACTCTAAGAGTAAAATTCCAAAATGTAGATTTGTCAAACCACTTTAAGTAGCTATTGAGTCAGCTTTATGTATTGTTGTATGTCATTTTGAAAGAAGAAATTATATTTAATATATTGTAAAGCTGATGCATATTTAACTCTGTTTATAATCCTATAGGCAATTTTCCCATGATTAGTGATGATTTGGTCAATTCTTACCATCTTCTGCTATGTGCTTTGGACTTAGTTTATGGAAATGCCCTTCAGTGTTCTAATCGTAAAGAACTTGTGAACCCTAATTTTAAAGGTAAGTTTGTAAATTAAAGATTATTGGACAACCCACATTTCACATCCTGTTTAGTCTTAGAAGTTCTTTTTTTTTTTCAAAGATTTATTTATTTATACATACAAGCTGGGGTACAGGCCAGAGGCATAGGGCGGCAAGAGGGTTCACCAGAGACAGAGTGGGGAGCAGAACAGGCAGATCAGAGATACACTGCTGAGGGGAGCAGCGGGTGAGGCAGGAGAGGTCTGCCGCGCCATGTGGGATTCTCCCCGGCCGGGCGTTGAACTCGCATTGCCGCTGCCGACAGCTCCACAGTGCAGTGCTCAACCGCTATGCCACCAGGGAGGCCCTGCTCTTAGAAGTTCTATGCATAGTACAGGTTTGCTGCTATCAGAGAAATAAGTGCTTTAAAAAGTTTTATTCAGAGAACTTGTAACTAGGAACTGAGCTCTCTGTAAAAAATATTTATGGTAAAGGAATTGCAATATCACAAGTTTGAAGTCTTAAATGACAACTTTAGGAGTTTCTGAAGTATTCAACAAAAAGAAGGCATTTAGAAACCTGGAATAGCAAAAATGACATTATTGCAACAATCTTACTGTTTTCTACAAAAGAGTAATTAGTTATGGTTTTGAAGTAAATGGACATTTTAGTTCTTAAACTAAAGCGTATGGAAATTATTATTTTGGCAGTGCGTTTGGTAGGCTGTAAAGTATGTAATTTCTGTGAATTATATACAGTAAGAGACCAAATTATGATTTTCAAAGCGAATATTAAAGTACTTTTATTTGTAGAGCTAGTATTTAATGCTGCCGCCTTTTGAATAATACCATGGTAATATTCCGAATGTTAATTTTTGGGCAATGAGAATTTCAACCTGTTTTCTGACTCTCAGCTTAGATTTTTTAAGTTAGGAGAGTGAGTTGCTTCAGTTGTTCCTAGCTTGGTAAATTTAATGACCTTTGTATTGTGTCCTTTCTTTCATTTCCTTCCTCACCCCCTTTATATTTCTTTATAGCTACTTCGCTTCGTTTTCCCCCCTTTTATTTTTATTGTGATTTTTTTTCTTGAATTAAATCTAAGGCAAGAATAAACTGTGAGATAATAGGATAAATGTAATGCAAATATATGAATTTATATACTCTTTCAACTGTAAATGTTTTGAGTTAGTATTTTTGTTTCAATATTAGGCTATTTGTAAAGTTTTTTAGATCTTATAGCTTTATACTAAAATTACTGTTTTAGTATTTATCTTTTAACCTTCTCCAGACAGATAACTGAATAATTGAGATTTTGAGTAGTGTTGTACTTTACTTTTATTTGCTATTTTTGAGCTATTTTTAGATAGAATCAAACAGACTTTTATACACTATTTCCTGTATTTTCTTATGCTAACTCATAAGCTGATTGGATTCTATTAGATAGATTTTAATTTATTACAGTTTTGCTTATGGAATGCTGCCTGAATGTCTCTGTTCTGTGATTTTGTATTTACTAGGCCTATCTGAAGATTTTCATGCTAAGGATTCTAAACCTTCCTCTGACCCACCTTGTGTCATTGAGAAACTCTGTTCCTTACATGATGGCCTAGTTTTGGAAGCAAAGGGAATAAAGGAACATTTCTGGAAACCTTATATTAGGAAACTTTATGAAAAAAAGGTTTGTAAATAGTAAAGACATAATGTGAAAATACTTTCTGGGCAAATATTTGATTTAATGTGATGACTTAAGTTTCTTTTCTTTCATCATAGCTCCTTAAGGGAAAAGAAGAAAATCTTACTGGGTTTTTAGAACCTGGAAACTTTGGAGAGAGTTTGTGAGTATACTTTGTATATATCATAGTTTATTGTTTTCATTGTGTGTATTCTGGAAGTTTAGAATATGTTTTGTGGGAGAATGTACAAAAGCAATAAAAAAATCTATAAATTGCTACTTTAAGCACATATTTCTGAATTTACTGAAAATAGTATGACTATTTTTAATGTTAATGCTTAAGTTTTGGGTCCTAATTTTTTTAATAAATTCTTTTGGAACTGTGTTCATGAAAAGTGATGGGACATATGGAGGGCTTCAAAGGTGCCTAGAGTGTCCAGGAAAGATAATGAAATGCACAGAAGCTGCCTTCCAGGCAGATTAGTACAGGGTACAGGGCACCCACCCTAAAGATCTGTCAACGTACTTACTATATAGTGGATGAATGTAGTGTAGCAAACGCGTGGTTTTTACTCCTTGGTTTTTATGATGAAAAGTGATCCCACTAAAATTGAACTTTCATGAAAGTTTTAGAACTGTTAATAAGTTAAAAGATGAAATTTAGTGACCTGAAACGTTAAATGAAATGGCCGTTCTGTGAATGTCCTTTTTTTCCCTCCCGATAGTAAAGCCATCAACAAGGCCTATGAGGAGTATGTTTTATCTGTTGGGAATTTAGATGAGCGGATATTTCTTGGAGAGGATGCGGAAGAGGAAATTGGGACTCTCTCAAGGTGTCTGAATACTGGCTCAGGGACAGAGACTGCTGAGCGGGTGCAGATGAAGAACATCTTGCAGCAGCACTTTGACAAGGTGAGTTGAGCCAGAAGAGTACAGGAACAGATGTCTAGAGGCTCTGCTTTATTTTGGTTATTGTATGTATATGTGTGTTCTTCTTACTTCCAGTATAAAAAATTCCCATCATACTTACCTTTTTTTAAAGATTTTTTTTTTTTTTTTTTTTTTTTTTAGATTTATTTTTTATTTATACATACAAGCTGGGGTACAGGCCAGAGGTGTTGGGCGGCGAGAGGGTTCACCAGAGACAGAGTGGGGAGCAGAGAACAGGCAGATCAGAAATACACTGCTGAGGGGAGCAGCGGGCGAGGCAGGAGAGGTCTGCCACGCCATGTGGGATTCTCCCTGGCCGGGCGTCGAACTCGCGTCGC
>PVIJ01004884.1:0-48841 GCA_004024925.1 Scalopus aquaticus | reverse complement strand
AAAGATTTATTTTATTTTTGCATACAAGCTGGGGTGTTGGCAGAGGTGTGGGGCTGTGAGAGGGTTCACTAGAGACAGAGTGGGGAGCAGAACAGGCAGATGGATTGAAATACACTGCTGAGGGGAGCAGGGGGCGAGGCGGGAGAGGTCTGCCATGCCATGTGGGATTCTCCCCGGCCAGGCATCGAACTTGCGCGGTAGCCGCCGGCAGCTCCACAGTGCTGTGCTAACCCGTTGCGCCACCAGGGAGGCCCCCCCATCATACTTACCTTAATTGAAAAACTTTACCTCTGTGTTTATTGATTTAATTTAGTTAATGTCAGCTTTCAATATTTTTGGTTAGATCTGAGAAAAAGAGAATTTAATATAAATCTAAATGAATGTATCATGCTGACTATGTTTTTAAAGTTGCCCAGTACTATATAGCCTTTAAATAATGGACTTAGTAAGCATTTAGAAGATGGTGGGTGACCTTAATCGGTGTCTTCACCGAAGAGGCCAGAGAAACTAAGAGTCTATAGTCTTTGGAAAACTCTGAGGTGCAGGATCACTCTTGTTTAATGCAAACACTTAAGATGATGGGGACTAAGAGTTTCCTTTCTATTGTGTGTCATTCACAGAAAATTTATAACTTCTGACAGGTGCCTCCAGAAGCAGTGGTATAATACCAAGGGGTAGTTTTCCTGTAAGACCAGCTTGAGACTGGTTTGCTTATTTATTCAACAAGTATTTTAAAGGTATTCTATATGCCAAATTATGGACTGGGCACAGGATACAGCAGTAAAAAAACAAACAAACAAAAAAAACAGAGATAGGTATACTTTTCTAAAGAAGCTTATATTATGTGGAGACGGACAATGGATAACCAAACAAGTAAATATATAGTATACCAGATGATGCTGTATGAAGGGAAATAAGAGTAGTAAAACAAAGTATTGGGAAGAGGGGAGAATGGGTGTTCCTGCAGCTGCTGTCAGTAGTGCTTGGGGAAGGTGTCCAAGAAGGCATTATTAACAGAGAGCTCCAGTAAGTCATGTTGTGGAAATGCATCTGAAGCCAAGACTATGTCAAGTGCAAGTCATGAGGTAGGTACATAACACTGAGAACACCAGTGTGGTAGAAACAGAGTGAGGAAAAGATCAAGAAGGGGAAGATGTGACCTCAGACCCACCTCTGGGAGGGAGCCCAAGCACCCAGAGACCTTGCAACTTCTGTGCAGGAACCCAGTTCCCATGCACAGATCACCACAGGTCTCGTGACTTGCTGTGAGAACTCACCAGTGCCCAACCGGACTGGACCCAGACAGCACCACCTACCCACACCTGCAGAAGCCATGTGACCTACCACAGGACCCTGTAGGTCCTGCTTTGCTTACAAAAGCCCTGCGACTTCCCATGAGAACCCCGCCAACACCTGCGCAGACCCATGACTTAAGTGGGAAGTAACCCAAGGCCACATGACCACCCATGATATATATCCCATTAGTGGCTCACCCAGTAGATGCCCACCAGCCTCAGCAGCCTGGAAATTTTATGTAAAAGTTGTTTTAGATTTTATTTGGAGAATAGAAAAAGCCTGCAAGAAATAAAATATCCCACTGAAGATGTAATAATTCTACTTAACTACCTTTAAAAAAATCTGCTCCTATTGTAATAATACGTTGTTAACAGTTTGGTGGCAGTTAGGGAAAGCAGGAAAGTCTTAAGGCTTAAGTTATTCAGCCAAAATACAGATAATAGAACAAACAAAATTCCCTTTTTACAAAAATTTTAAAACATTTAATGAATATACGGTGTGGAGCTGCACAACAGATAAGCAAACAAGTAAGTGTACAGGATAGATGATGCTATATGAAGAAAAATAAGACCAGTACCTCTCTGCACAATGCTTCCTTCATTCGAGAGTTGCAAAATGTCTGTCTCTGCTGCCAATAGCTTATAGCAGTGCAGGACTTCCTGGCATTCTATCCTGGGCAGGAAGCTTTATCCCAGTGGCTCTGGGGAGATGATACCTAAAGCCGTTTCTGCTGTCCCTGAGAAGGCTGTGGGACAGGAGGTTGTTAATGACTTGGAACCTGACTGGTGGTTACCCAAAAGCCCTCCATGTGCCTGGTGTCAGCAGCTCCCTCAGCTTGGCTTTGCTGTCCAGGATCTGGATGGGGTTGCTGTACCCAGTTGAAAAACTAAATACCTGGGAGTAAACTTTGCAAAAGAGGTGAAAGACCTGTACAAGGAATATCATAAAACATTTTTAAAAGAAACAGAAGAAGACACAAAGAAATGGAAAGACATTCCCTGCTCGTGGATCAAATGAATTGTTAGCAAAATGGCCAAAGCAATTTACAGATTCAGTGCAATTCCAATAAAAATGTCAATGACATTCTTCAAAGAAATGGAACAAATATTGCTGAAAATCACATGAAATCATAGAATACCCCCAAATAGCTAAGGCCCTCCTGACTAAAAAGGGGAAGAACAAAGGTTTTACATTACCAGACTTTAAACTATACTACAAAGCCATAATAACGAAAACAGCACGATAGAACAAGAATAGACACAAAGACCAATGGAATGGAGTTGAAAGCCCAGAAATAAAACCACATATTTTGTCCTGTCACAGGACAAAGGAGCAAAGAATATACACTAGAACAAGCAAAGCCTCTTCAATAAATGGTACTGGGAAAACTGGACTGCCACATGCAAAAGAATGAAACTAGACTATTATCTCATACCAGACACAAAAATTAACTCAAAATGGATAAAAGACTTGGATACAAGACCTGAAACGCTATGATACATAGAAGAAAACATAGGCAAAACACTCCATGAGGACAAGTCCATTTCTTGAGCACTTGTCTCCAGAAGCAAGGAAAACAAAGGAGAAAATAAACAGCTGGGAATACATAAAACTAAAAGCTTCTGCATAGCAAAAAAGACCACATTCAAGAGTAAGAGATACCCTACTGAAAGGAGAAAATATTTATACACTACACATCTGGTAAGGTACCAAAGAGCTGACACAACTCAACAAAAACTAAGTAAACAACTCAATCAAAAAATGGCAGATGAGCTAAAAAGACAATTAAAATCTGAAAAAAATTCTGTTTCCAAGGAAAAAATGCAAATGGTGAACAGGCATATGAAAATGTTCAACATCACTAACTGTCATAGAAATGCAAATCAAAGCCACAATGAGATACCACTTCCCACTGGCAAGAATGACCCACGATAAAAAAACTAGAAATAACAAATGCTGGCAAAGGTGCAGAGAAAAAGGAACCCTCTTTTACTGCTGATGGGAATGTAAACTGGCCCGGCCACTGTGGAAAGACGTGTGGGGATTCCTCAGAACACTAAAAATGGGCCTACCATATAACCCAGCAATTCCAACCTAGGAATCCACCCAAAGGATACAAAAACAATAATTCGAAGGGAAACTTGTACTATATTATTGCAGCACTGTTTACAATAGCCAAGATATGGAACCTACTTAAATGCCCCAAACCTGAATAGATCAAGATGTGGTCTCTGTATGCAATGGAATACTACTCAGTGATCAAAAATGATAAATGCATGCCATATGCGACAATATGGATGGAGCTAGAAGGGATTATGCTAAGCGAAAATAACTCAGAAGGAAAAAGACAAATATTGGATGGCTTCACTTTAATATAGAATATAGAGAACCAAACAAAGGGTCAAGTAAAAGAGAAAACTTGCGAGCTGATCAAAGATTCGAGGCATACAGTGGGGTAGAGGTGGGGCTGGGGTGGGGGGGAGATGAGGGAGAAAGAGTGGTGTCAAAACAGGGGAAGGAAAAGCACAAGGGACTGTGGTGATGGTTCAAGGGTACAGTGGTGGTGGGAGAGCTAAGGTGACTAACCTGAGGGGAGAAATCAAATACTGTCCAAAAATGAACGATTTAAGAAAATAGATCTAAATAAATAGTAGTGAGGGGAGCTGTGGACAAAAGACCACATAGAGCTTTGGAGGCCACGGTGAGGGTTTCTATTTGAGCTCCGACTGAGATGAAAGCCTTTAGGAAGGTGTTACAGAAAATAGTGACTGTCTGTTGTCTGATTGGCATTTATTTCTAAAGATGTCGTGTTGAGGTGGGACAGGGGCAAGGGTCAAGTAGGGAGTTAAGCAGTTACTGCAGTGATTCTGGTGATGATTTATGGCGCGTGGGGTCAGAGAAATGGCTGTATTTGGAGATAGCGCCCTGAGGATTTACTGATGGTTTGATCGAGGGTGTTAGAGAAAGAAAGCAGTAATAACTCCAGCTGAGTAAATTGGGTAAAAGCCAGTCCTTGCAAAGGCCTGTAAGTAATCTAGCACTTTGTCTCTGTGAATTAATCTGCCTTCACCTCACCCATTCCACTTTAACCTTTTTCATTCTTCAGATATCCCAAGCATACCTCCAACTCGAAGCCTTTGCTCTTGCTCTTTCCCCTGCCTAGAACATGTTTCTTCATGATACCCATATGGTTTATTTCCTCACTTTATTCAGGATTCTGATAACCCAACTACTATTTAAGATAATACTCACCTACTGGTTATATATTATTCTCTCCTCAACCCTCAGGACTTCCTTTTCCCCTTATTCTGCAATTTGTTTTAGTATTTATTAGTCTGATTAGTACCTAACTGTTTGATGTTAGGTAGCTAGGTAGGAAGAAAGTAGAATGAAATGTTTGACAGTAAAAGACAGAAAGAAAGTTAGCTTGATAGGTAGATAAATAGGTAGATAGGTAGTAAGCAAATATTGTTTATTAATCTGTCCCCCTTAGTTAGAATATAAGCTTCATGAGGGCTATGACCAATTGTGTATGCCGTGCTTGGCACATAGTAGGCATTTCATGAATGTTTACTGTTGACATTTATTAGGAGGGATACGCAAGTCCGGGGCGGAATCAAGGGTGTGGTTATGAGCATGTTACGTCTGAGATGTCTTTCAGGCATCCTGGTAGGGAAGCTGAGTGGACAGTTTGGCTGTGTAAGGCTGGGGTGCACAGCAGAGGTTAGGACTGCGTGCCATATTCTGAACTCACCAGGAGCTTTACAGCTATGGAATGAAGAGAGATCACCTAGCAATATGGGTTGACAGAGAATGAGAGAGTCTAAGGACAGAGTGCTGGGGCACTCCAAAATTTAGAAGTCTTCCTTTGGAGAAAGAATGGCTAATACTTAAAAAATATTAACAAGGGCCTCCCTGGTGGCGCAGTGGTTGAGCACTGCGCTGTGGAGCTGTCGGCAGTGGCGACGCGAGTTCGACGCCCGGCCGGGGAAAATCCCACATGGTGTGGCAGACCTCTCCTGCCCCCCGCCGCTGCTCCCCTCAGCAGTGTACTTCTGATCTGCCTGCTTTGCTCCCCACTCTGTCTCTGGTGAACCCTCTCGCCGCCCCACGCCTCTGGCCTGCACCCCATCTCGTATGTATAAATAAAATAAAATCTTAAAAAAATATATTAACAAGATTATTGCCTAAGTCCAGGAAAGACCCTTCTTGATGAGAGTGCACAGGAGGCTTTATCAAGCTCTGAACTGCCAGAGCCGCGCGCGCGGACTCTTGGGCAGAAAGCCAGGGGTTGGCGCCCCATTTCCTCTGCTGAGTTGCTCGCTGGTAGGCGGCGGCTGTTGCTTCCTTACAAGGTGTGTCGCCTCCCAGTGGAGCGTCTGCTCTGCTAGAGGGAATAAGCAGGCCGCAAGCAAAGCTGTCTCGGACAAGTAGCAGACTTCTGCTCACAGTTGATCTAACTAGGTCATTTTGTTGACCTGAAAATAATAAAATCAATTCCTTTTTTGAAATTATTCAAGACCAAGTGAGGCTTTGGTCTGCTGTGCAAGTAAGAGAAAGCGTACACATTTAAATCTGTGTGGTGAGTTTCTGTAGCTCATGAAACTTGAATAGTTTGTTGCCAGGTGAAAATCCTTTCTAGGTATTTTTGCAACTCGTTCTAGAATGAGTACATTTAATACAAAGGGAAATGCAGTTTATTTTGAATATTAAAAAATACTCAAGCTCTTTTAATTTTGCTGGAAAAAATGGAAAAGATGTATTGGTGCCAAAATTCTTTGACATTCTTTTTTTTTTTTCATATTTATGTTCAAGAATGTTGACTTAAACTTACTTCTATGTGGAGGGGCGGACAGAAACAGAATTGTACTCGGTCGAGTAGTGAGTACAGGAGGGCTGGGAGGCCGAAGAAGGCCGTTCGCCATCAGGCTGAGATGTCTTTCCTACACTAGGCTGCTTTCTGGGCGTCTTTGTGTTACCTTGTCTCTCTGAAATAGATGTAATGATTTAAGTGGTTTTTGGTTAAATTGTAGATTTCATTCTGGCCATATTTAATTCACAGCTTCCTTTTGTTAATCTTTTCAGTATTTACAAAAACAGCAGATGGGAGTTGTGAAATTCTGTTTCTCAAGATATTCTTGAGTTTTTTAATGCTCCTTTTGCCGATGCTTAAGCTTTGAAGGAAACTTCAAGTAGGGAAATATGTTTTGTCTTATAAAGATTTGACAGCTAATAGACAGCCCTTTTAGTTGACTAAATGACAAATTTAGTTGACTAAATAGATCTTCATATGGATAATGGTTGCGCTCAGTGATGTTATGTTTAAATTCTAAGAATGGTGATATTTGAATCATGAAAATGTAATGATAATGTAAAGGTAAAGTCTAATTGACTTGAATTCTCATTTGAGAAGTAATTGGAAGTTTTTCTGATGTAAAATAATGTCCTTCCCCCTCCCTTTTAGTCTAAAGCACTTAGAATCTCCACACCGCTCACTGGTGTGAGGTACATGAAGGATAACAGCCCGTGTGTGACTCCAGTTTCTGCTGCGACGCATAGCTTGAGTCGTCTTCACACCATGCTGACAGGCCTTAGGAATGCACCGAGTGAGAAACTGGAACAGATTCTAAGGTTAGTTTGAGCCCTTTTTGCCTTCTAAGATTTGGTTGTTGACCATTTTCCAATTTTTTATTTAACATTTTCACTATTAGTGCCTTCATTCACAGACTGATAATTGTTTATCACTTGCATGCTTAGTCCTGTCGTTAATCTATAGAAGACATAGCAGCAGCAGAAGAGGTATGAATAGGTGATGGGATTTTTCCCTAGCTTCTTAGTCTGCTTGGGCTACTACGACAGAATACCGTAGACTGCGTGGCTTTTAAACAGCAATTCGTTTCTCACAGTTGGAGAGTAAAAGCCAAGATCAGGCCACCAGCAGATTCAGTGTCTGTTCATCCCTGTCCCCGGGCTCGCACGTAGCCGTCTTTGCTGTGTCCTCTTGTGGCGGAAGGAGGCAAGGGGAGTCTCACTGGAGCCTCTCTTGTAAGGGCGGCTCTAGTCCCATTCGTGAGACTTCCACCCTCATGACTGATTGTTTCCCAAAGGCCATCCCCTTGGGGGTGAGGTTTAATTTGGGGGTGGGGGGGCACACACATTCAGTCCGTAGCTGAACATAGTACAGGAGACAGAAAACAACACTACATACTCTAGAACAAACCATCAAACTGTTACCAATTGTTCTCTCTTAAGATTTCAGGAGAGTTGGGAATTCGTGGAGATAGTTGTTGTCAGAGGTCCTCATGGAGAGGATTGGGCCTGAGCAAATCTCTGAAGAGTGGGTCATATCTGAGCACACAGAGCTATAGTCATAACCATAACAAAACCACGAACTTTTGTAATCTCTATGAAACACCCTTAGCCTGGAAAGGAAGTTAGCTTCTTTCATTCCTTTGATCTGCCCAAGACTGGCAGGGATATCTGTGAGCTTAAGTGAAAAGCATGTAGGCTGATTCTCAGTGCCTGTGCTTAAGTATTGGCAGCTTTATTTGTAAAATTGCCTCCAAGGCCTCTCCTAAAAATTTGAGTTGATGGTACAGATCCTATAGGAGCCTATTTTATTTCTGGTCATGTAGTTTAAGGCCCTGTATACACAGAGAAGTGATTAAATGCCAAGACTGACTAATTTTTTTGTGCTTTTTCGTGAAGTCTTCTTTATTCATAAACTTGACTGTAGTTAATAGCCAACAATCTATGTCTATGTAATCTTCTGAGTCATGTTTCTCGAATGGACCTTTTTGCCTGGATTTCAGAAGCGTTTTATAAATGGGTTTTAGAAGTCTGTCTCAATCTTCCAGATTTCTTTACAGTCTCTTAGCAGGCACAGTACCTTCTCTGATCTTAAATACTCTTGGTGGGATTAAATACCAGGATATACTAGGTAGAATCAAAGGGTCCTGTTTTTGTAGAAAGGTACGTGTCCATTCAGAAATGATATTCTGCTTGCATAAGATATTTGATAGCTCTCTCTAGTAGGATTATAACTTTTTAAATTCTCTTTATAATTTTCTAAACTTACTACATTTTTATAATGACTGTGTATAATTATGATCAAGATAACAATATAGTGGTCAGAAAAGCCCTCGTGAGCTTCTGCACCGAACACAGATTGCCTTTCTTAAAAGAAAAAAAAATCTATGAAATGTACCTTGTTTTGAAGGAAAAAATGTAGAATGCCAGTAATGGTTTATGTGAATTTATTGTACAGATTATATATCACTTCATTCTACTTTCTCCCAGTTCTTAAGGGGAGTTGTACTGCCCTCTAGGGAAACATGTGAGGCAATTTTGTTCGTCATAAGTGATGACAGATGGGTGGGGTAAGTGGGGCCTGTATGGATGGACACCACATGCTGGTCAGGTTGATAAACTTAGTGCTGTAAAAAGTATAGCTTCATACAGGAAATACTTCCCCCCACCCCCTTTCAAAATGGTGATATGAACACCTATGATAAAGAAATGTGGGATCCTTAGGTTAACTTGGGAAGTATATAGTTTCTGTACAAAGAACTTTATGTCTACACAATAGTAAAATGACACTTAAAAGCAGTTTACTCCTTTGTGACTTGGCAAGACCTTTAAATGCAATCATTACTTCTTTTTTTAGGACATGTTCACGAGACCCAACCGAAGCTATTGCCAACAGATTGAAAGAAATGTATGAAATATATTCTCAGCATTCCCAGGCAGATGAGGATTTCAGTAACTGTGTGAAAGGTAAGGCTTAATATTGTCCATATTGCTGTCTCTTTGACACCTACCTACATGGAGTCTTTTCTTGGTAGCTGATTGGGAAATATGATGGCAAGATTATGACTTTAGACTATCTATCTAATTAGACTATCTAATTAGACTAGCTATCTAATTTTTCTGTCACCCAGTTTTTTTTGGCCACTTCCTGGTAAGAAAGTTACTGTAGACACTTACCTTTAATATGTTGAATTTGTACTTTTTTGTTTGCCATATCGTTCTTTTTCATTTGTAGACTGCACAGTAAATATGGACGTGTGTGTGTATATATATATCAGAAGAGCTGGATTGTTTTTAAATTTTATATTGTGAATGGAGGTGGGGAGAGAAATGGATCCTCATTTTCCACATTATTTTCTTTGCATGTGATTTTTGTGTTTTTTATTATTTATACAGAAATTGCCAGCAAACATTTTCGTTTTGCAGAGATGCTTTACTATAAAGTATTAGAATCTGTTATTGAGCAGGAACAAAAAAGGCTGGGAGACATGGATTTATCTGTGAGTAAATAATCAATATGTTGATCAACATCATAAAATGTAGTTTCTTTTCAGTCCTACCTATGCTATCCCCCACCCCCCAAGAGAAGCCATTATTAAAGAAATAATGTATGGCTTTGAGAGGATAAGGCAGGTACTAAGGAGCTGCTCTGAGCCCTATCGGCATCTGTCCCTCACTGTAGCAGTCTATTTGTGTGGGTAGTAAGACTCTAGTCAAGGATTAAAACATTCTAGCTTAGTCTCAGTTGAGTTTATAAATAAGAGTTTTTATTGAAGTCCTTTATAACAAGAATAAAAATTGAATATTGCCTAGATGGAATTTTAACACAAGTATGCAACCTTTCCTCTTTGGCTCACATAATTCTTTTTCCTAGTCAAGAAATATAAATTTATTTTTAAACAAATGATTTTTACCCTCAATAGCACCAGTAAAACTAATTTTTAAGTTAAATTTTAAATACCATTTTAAAGAAAATTATCAAACTGATGAATAATTCTTTAATTTCTTATAACTTTACATCTTTTTAATATATAAAAATATGACTATAGGAATTAAAAAATCTGTTTTATGACAAGTTTTTTAAATGTGAAACACAAAAAGAGAAGTATAAAAGAGCTACAATTCAGAGGCTACTCACCTAAAAAACAAAGAATTTCATTATGCTAAAATATAACATAAAACTTATTTTAACCATCTTCAGCTGCACAATTTGATTAAGTAGATTGAAAATGTTTTGCACCCATCACCACTGTCCGCCTTCAGAACTTTTCCAACTTCCCAAACCTAAAATCTATGTTCACTAAATAACGACTCCCCATTCACTCCTTGTTCCAGCCCCCTGCCCCCCATAAGCTGTGATTGCGTTCTGTTTCTATGTATTTATATATGCTACATACCTCGTACAAGTGTTCTTTTGTATCTGGCTTATTTCACTTAGCATGTTTTCAAGGTTCACCCATGTTATAGTATGTATCAGAATTTTATTCCTTTTTAAGGCTGAATAATATTCATTATATTTATATACCATCATTTCATTTATTCATGTTTCTACTGATGGACATTTGTTTCTGCCTCTTCGCAAATATGAGTAACTGTTGTGAGTGCTGGTGCACAGTGCCCGAGTCCTTGCTCTCAGTTCTTGGGTAGGAGCTAGAAGAGCAGTTGCTGGCTCATGTGCAATTACAGTGTAACTGTTTGTGTTAGACGCATTTTCCACAGTGCTGCGCCTTGCACAGTGCACAAGGGTTCCAGTTGATTCACACCCTTGCCACACTCGTGGCACCCATTCTGAGGGGTGCAAAATGATATCGTCTGGCATTTTTGATTTGCAGCCCCCTAATGACTGTTGATGTTGAGCATCTTTCCATGTGCTTATTGGCCCTTTTTCCATCCTTTGGGGGGAAATGTCTCTTCAAGTTCTTCACCCAATTTTAAATTGGGTTTGCTTTTTTGTTGTCAAACTGTGGGAGTTCTTTATGTCTTCTGAATATTAATCCCTTATTAGACACATGATTTGCAAATATCTTTTCCCATTCTATGGGTTGTCTTTTCACTTAATTGATCATTTCCTTTGATACATTAACATTTTTAATTTTGATGAAGAGCAATTTTTTTCTCTTTTAATGTCTAACTTTAATTCAGAAATAATGTTTATGTATAATTTGGAAAAAGAACGTGCCAAAAAAAAATTAAAATCATGTGACTATGTCACCTGAGATAAACATGCAGACTTTTGCTTCCATCCTTATGACAGTGGCCATTTACTATAAATACTGTTTTGTGACATCTTTCCAGATCATTATTCTTCTGAGCATCAGTTGTATGTATTTTGGGTAAGAAAGTATTTGTTAGCTTTATTTTACAATAGGTGAGGTTTCTGAAATTTCTTATGTATTTGACATGTTTTTTCTAAAATGGACTTATTTATTATGAAATGTTTTGTAAGAAAATAGGTACATATTTTTCACTCAGAAGGTAAGACTTCTTTGGCATTTTTATATAACTTGGGTATGAAATGTCTTACTAGAGTAGGCTAATGTTTCTGTATGTTAATAACTATTTTATAGGGCATTCTGGAACAAGATGCATTCCACAGATCGCTCTTGGCCTGCTGCCTTGAGGTTGTCACTTTTTCTTATAAGCCTCCCGGGAATTTTCAGTTCATTACTGAAATATTTGATGTGCCACTTTATCACTTTTATAAGGTATTATCTTTTTTTTTTTAAGATTTATTTATTTATGCATACAAGCTGGGGTACAGGCCAGAGGCGTGGGGCGGCAAGAGGGTTCACCAGAGACAGAGTGGGGAGCAGCACAGGTAGATAGTCAGAAACACACTGCTGAGGGGAGCAGCGGGCGGGGCAGGAGAAATCTGCCTGCCATGTGGGAATCTCCCTGGCCGGGCGTCGAACTCGCGTCGCCGCTGTCGACAGCTCCACAGCGCAGCGCTTAACTGCTGTGCCACCAGGGAGGCCCTTTATAAGGTATTATCTTTTAACATCTGATAATGATGAAGAAAGTCTGTAGATGAGACAAATTTCCTGTTGCTGGATCATTCTAATATGTACATTTCTTCTATTTTTAATTATACATTTAATCATCTCTACTCTATTTGGGGAACAAAGAGATAGATTCTTAAGAACTATACAGATTCTTTTAAATATAAAGAGCTATTTTGGGTAAAAACTTCATTGATTCCCCCCTTTATCTGATAAAGGCTTTGGAATACTGTCATTTTATGAGCTAAAGAAGGCGTAAAAAAAATTAGCAAACATATTACTAGCTAATCTTATATAGCATCTTTTATATTATGGAAATTAAGTAATGCAAAAGTATTTCATAGAAAAGTGAAAATTTTCTTTCATATCTTATATTGAGGTACAGAGTCAGAGCACTGATCTAGTAATTGTTGCCTTCTTGATACTGGTTTAGCATAACTACTGTATGAGAGTTAAAACTAACTTTTATGGTGGCATAAGAGAATGTTTAGAGTTTTTAAATAGGAAATTTTAAAGTAATGTTTTCACTTCTAAGAGCCAAAGCATGATTTTTAATAGTGAAGAGCAGTTGTTTCAAAATAGTACGATTCTCTGAACTTGTTATTTTTGACAAATTGTCTTTGTTATATTGATAAATATACAGAAAATATTTGAATACATTTACCAAGTTTGTTTTCACAGTTAATAAAAAATATTTTGTAAAATGTTATTATCATTATCAAATGAGGGCATTTCTCTATTTCAGGTGATAGAAGTGTTTATTAGAGCCGAAGATGGTCTTTGCAGAGAGGTGGTAAAACATCTTAATCAGATTGAAGAACAGATCTTGGATCATTTGGCATGGAAACCAGAGTCTCCACTCTGGGACAGAATTAGAGACAATGAAAACAGAGTGCCTACCTGCGAAGAGGTAGAGAGCACAGTCTCCTCTTTTTATAGCAGAAGCACACCAATATGTGTCTATTCAGAGTCCTCTTTCACAGAGAGCAGTTAACCTCAGTGTCTTCTTTAGGGAGTGGCAACTGGAGTAGTATGATGCGGTTACCTCTGTATCTAAGAGGAAACTTGAGTCAGAAATAATTTGTGATGACTCCAGGGTCTCAATGACAAGTAAAATTCTCTGTTCTGTCTTGATTTCCTAATTGTGTTTCTGTATCTTAGAATAGCTGATATTTTAATTTTCCAAATTACTAATGAAAGTTGATTTATACTTAGTATCCAATGATTAGATTTTAAATTTTTCAAGGCTGCCTAGAATTTTTTTAAACTTAGAATGAAAGTGTAAAGACAGCAGCTTTTTCTTGGGTGAGCCAAGATAGTTTTCTTATGCCTCAGATTATTTTATTCTAATAAAAATGCTTTTTTGAATAGTGACACTCTGTGTAACAATATTTTGTAGGTCATGCCACCTCAGAACCTGGAAAGAGCAGAGGAAATTTGTATTGCTGGTTCCCCTTTGACACCCAGAAGAGTTAGTGAGATTCGTGCTGATACTGGAGGACTTGGAAGAAGTAAGTCTGAAATGTCGGGGGAACATTTTGGGGCCTAACATCTGGGGATTTACATTCTGCCTAAAATTATAAGCAAAGTTAATGGGGCCTAGAAGAAAACATTCCATGCATCATGGGTGGAGTCACACAGGTCATTTAAAAGTAATGCGTTGGAAGGATTTTTAAAACACAGCAAAATAGGACCTCCCTGGTGGTGCAGCGGTTAAGCGCTGCGCTGTGGGGCTGTCGGCAGCAGCAACGCGAGTTCGACGCCCAGCCAGGAAGATCAGGGAGATTCCCACATGGCGCAGCAGACCTCTCCTGCCTTGCCCACTGCTCCCCTCAGCAGTGTATTTCCATCACTCTGCCTATTCTGCTC
This sequence comes from Scalopus aquaticus, assembly GCA_004024925.1. Classification (NCBI taxonomy): domain Eukaryota; kingdom Metazoa; phylum Chordata; class Mammalia; order Eulipotyphla; family Talpidae; genus Scalopus; species Scalopus aquaticus. Next base: position 34,868 of record PVIJ01004884.1, on the reverse strand, counting down.
CCCACTCTGTCCCTGGTGAACCCTCTCACCGCCCCAAGTGTCTGGCCTGTACCCTAGCTTGTATGCATAAATAAATAAATCTTTAAAAAAAAACAACACAGCAAAATGCATGATATAACAAGTATCTTTACAAAAGATACTGTATATGAACCTGATTCCCATATTTTAAGTGTATGTCTATATCTCAGGACACAAAAGGGTCAAAATGGAAAAATAAGTTAAGAATGACTGTTGTTGAGTGATGGGATTCCAGGTGACTGCTGTAAAATTTAAATATGAATTTGTATTATTTTTAAAATCAGAAGAAACAGGAAGGCTTCTCAGAGAGACTTGATATCCAATTAGGTATAAACAAACCAATAAGTTAAGTGGACTGACTGGCCTGAGTTAGTTCAACTATGATTTCTGTCACTTGAGCTCTGCTACTCTGGCAAATATAACAGCAGAGCTGGCCAAGAAGTGCATAAAGGGAAAACTTTCCTCTTGGTTACATTTTAGACAGCACTTTATAACATCTGTTCGGTTCAAGGCTCTGTGCAGTTCACATATTGAGATAAAACTACTTAAAAAAATATATATGTGTGTGTGTGTGTGTGTGTGTATATATATTTATAATAGTTGTTCATTTTTGTACAGTGTTTGCTTTCTCCTCTCAGGTATAGTCCCTGTAAAAATCCCACCACCAATTCACCTATGAACCATCACCATAGCCCCTTTTGCTCTTCCCTTCCCTGTAAAACTACTTTTTAAAAAGCAGTTCTATAAATGCAAAGTTCTAAATCCATAGATACCACTAAAAAGCTGCTGTTGTTTCTAGATCAACTTTCTAATGTAATTGGTATATGCTGGCTAAAGGAAAAGCTCAGTTTTTAAAGTCAGGAATCATTCTCTCAGTGCATCAGTAAATATGGATAATATATATGAAAAATCCTCATTTTTGGCAGAGGAATACATAATGGTTTCTGCTTATTATTCCCTTAGAATGGTACATCTGCCAGTGGTCATTCCTCAGTCTTACTCCGTAGCTTTTCCTTTTCCCCAGTAACTTAGGGGTTAGGTCTTGACTTTAAACTTCATTTTCTTTGTACCTACTTTTCCATTTTCTTGAGGTCTCTTAACATCTTCCAAGATTATAATCATAATGCATTCTTTTTACTGAAGCTTTGGTTCAAATCAGCTCTAGTACAAAATCTATTTGCTTTTGTATCATCAGGGATTTGAAATGTTAAGCCATGTCTGTCAAGACTTAATTCCTGTCAGTCCTCTTAGGCACTCATCTATTTTTTTAAATTTTAAAAACCTACTGATTTACAATTTGTACACATGTACATGGAAGACAGAAGGGAATGTTTACTTCTCAAAAAATTCAGATATTAGTATGAATACTTTACAGTAGACTGAATCATGACAGTTAATAGAGTTTCGGTTTGGAACGATGAAAGTTTTGGAAATAGTAGTGAAGATTGCAAAACACTATAATGTAATTAATGGCACCGAACTGTACAATTTAAAATGGTAAATTCAAAATGGTTAAAACAGTAAATTATATGTTATATGTACTGTCCACAATTACAAAAAAAATGTGTAATATGCCAAAAACCATCGAATTGTCCAATGGTTTTTTAAATTTAAATGGGTGAAATGTATGTGAATTATATCTCAATAAAGTTGCTTTAAAAAAATAATAAACTGGGCCTGCCTGGTAGCGCAGCGGTTAAGCGCTAAGTTGTGGAGCTGTCGGCAGTGGGGACGTGAGTTCCATGCCGGGCCGGGGAGATTCCCACATGGTGCGGCAGACCTCTGCCTCGCCCGCTGCTCCCCTCAGCCGTGTATTTCGGTCCATCTGCCTGTTCTGCTCCCTGTTCTGTCTCTGGTGAACCCTCTTACTGCCCCATGCCTCCGGCCTGTACCCCAGCTTGTAAGCATAAATAAATAAATCTTTAAAAAAAAATGATAAACTACACTTAACTTGGAAAGTAGCGGTGCTCAACACTATACCAGTAACGCCGCTAACTAAACTTACTTGAATCCAAAACATGTGTGATGTTCTCCCTGAAAATTATTGAGCCATAGTAATTTTTCTAAACATGGAGAAAGGCAAACTTGGAAATTGATAAAACCGGGAGGAAATGCTCCAGATGATACCACAGTAATACTGAGTCCCTTCATTAAGTAGTGTCTTTAAAGTCATACACTAGCATTAGGATGAAGTTGACTGTAGTCAAAAATATCATAGAAAAGCAAGATCATTCCTTAAATTGCCCCTAAATCATCAAAGTTCTGTAGTAGCAGAAGGGAAAGTCTAGTTTGATTTAGCGGAAGGTGGCATGAGAAAGGGAATACTGAATGACAAAATAGACCATTTTTAAAACTTTGCTCTTAATGTTCAGTTGAATTTTCATTAGGTGAATGTAGCTCTGATGGGACTCCTGCAATATTTGTTTGCTTTTTATATTATAAAGTATTTCAAACACTCTCATGGACGTAGCAGCCTGAAAGGAAGTCAGACCTCAGTCTTCTTGAGTTGAGTAATTTCTTTGCTGTTTCTTTGGCCCTAGGCGTAACATCTCCAACCACATTGTATGACAGGTACAGCTCGCCCACAGCCAGCTCTACCAGAAGGCGGCTCTTTGTTGACAATGATAGCCCCTCCGAAGGAGGGACGTCTGGACGCATCCCCCCACAACCCCTAGTCAATGCTGTCCCTGTGCAGAATGTATCTGGGGAGGCTGTTTCTGTCACACCAGTTCCTGGACAGACTTTGGTTACCATGGCAACAGCCACTGTCACAGCCAACAATGGACAAACAGTGACCATTCCTGTACAAGGTAAGGAAGGCAGAGTTAGATTTGGAGTTCTTTCTCTGTGGCCTGCGGTTTGGCTGGAATGACTACAAAACGAGTGAGGGGAGAGGCGTTGGGGAGCTGGGAACTTGGAAACCCCCGCCTGCAGAGCCTTGTGCTGTCATATTTCCTTCGTTCTTTGCCCTTGTAACAAATTATAGGTATTGCCAATGAGAACGGAGGGATAACATTCTTCCCGGTCCAAGTCAATGTTGGGGGGCAGGCGCAAGCGGTGACCAGCTCCATCCAGCCCCTCAGTGCTCAGGCCCTGACTGGAAGTTTGAGCTCTCAGCAGGTGACAGGAACAACCTTGCAAGTCTCTGGCCAGGTGGCCATTCAACAGATTTCCCCTGGGGCACCACAGAAGAAACAAGGACAACCTTTAACCAGCAGCAATATTAGACCCAGGAAGACCAACTCTTTATCGCTTTTTTTCAGAAAGGTAATTTTTCATTCTCCTTACCAGGACGTGAGTTTGAAAATGACAAGTGTTTAGATAAACAGTATCTGAAATGTTTTGTTTACCTGCTAGGTTTACCACTTAGCTGGTGTCCGCCTTCGGGATCTTTGTGCTAAATTGGATATTTCAGATGAACTGAGGAAGAAAATCTGGACCTGCTTTGAATTCTCCATAATTCAGTGTCCTGAACTTATGATGGACAGGCACCTGGACCAGTTGTTAATGTGTGCCATTTATGTGATGGCAAAGGTGAGTACAACTTGCAATATAGAAGGAAAAGAAAGGTAAAGAAGCTACTACTTGGTCTCAGCACACTTTGAATGGCTTCATTGAGATAGACTTTAAATACTGTGTAATTAATTTAAAGTGTGCAACTCAGTAGATGTTTAGTATGTCCACAGATATGTGCAGCTGGCATCAGCAGTTTTAGAACTTTATATTCCATTGTATGAATATGGCGTTTTGTTTCTCCATTGTTTGGTTGATGGATTTTGGTTTGTTTTCACTTTGGGGTATTACCAATAATGCTGCTCTGAATGTTTATGTGCGGAGTTTTGCATGGCCATGTTTTCATTTCTCTTTGAGATGAGGAGTGGGTTTCTGCATTGCATGGTAACTGCTTAACTGAGGAACTGCTAGTGTGTTTCCCAAAGTCACTGCCCCATTTTACAGTCCCACTGCCCGTATAGGAAAGTCCTGATTTCTCCACATTCTCATCAACATTTTATTATCTGACTATTTATTCAAATAATTTAATTCACATAACATAAAATTAGCCATTTTTCATGAACAGCCAAGTGACATTTAATGTAGTCAATATATTGTGCAACCACCACCTCAATCTAGTGCCAAAACATTTCCATCCATGCTAAGCAAAACTACTTACATGTTAGGTAGTGTCTCTCTATTCCCACCCTCTTAGTCCGGCCACGATCTGTTCTCTTTTTCTATGAATTTGACTATTCTCGGTGCCTCATATAAGTGGAATCATAGTATTTGTCTTTTTGTCACTATTTTTAGATAGTATAATGTCCTCAAGATTTATCTATTGATACATTATAGTGTAGATTTGCATTTTCTTCCTTTGATAGAATGAAAAATACTCTTAGGTGGATATATACCACTTAAGTTTAACCATTGATGGACAGTTGGTTACTTCCATGTTGGGCTACTTTAATGCTACTGTGAACAAGTGTGTGTAAATATTTCTTTGAGCCTTTGGCTTCAGTTCTCTCATATAAACACTGAAACGCTTGCTTGGATGGGTGTATTTTGATATTTTGAGGAACCGCCATCTTGTTTTCACAGCAGCTTGTTTTCACTGCATCATTAGACACTCCTGGCAGCAACGCATGAGAGTTCCAGTTTCTTTAGCTCCCTGTCCGCTTGCTGTTTCCCATTCTTTTATTCTGGCCATTCCAGTTGGTGCTGACTAGCACTTCACGGCGGTTTTGACTTGCTTTTCCCTAGTGAGTAATAACGCCGGGCATCTTTTATTAGGTTTGCTCCTGTAAAGTGCCGTCTCACTGTGGCTTTGATTTGCATGTCCCTGCTGATGAGTGTCAGCAGCCTCTTTGCTTGCTGGTCATTTGTGTGTCGTCTTTGGAGAAATACGTTTATATCCTTTGCCCGTGTTTTGAATTGGGTTGTAGGAGTTCTTTATATATTCTGGATACAATTCCTTGATTGGTTGTGATTTACAAATATTTAAAAATATTCTCTCTATTATCTTTTCACTTACTTGATACTGTTATTTGAAGTTTGTTTCAAATTTTGATGGTCAAGTTTTTTTCTTTTTTGCTTGTGCTTTCTGTCATATTTGTGACACATTTTTGTGATTACATTGCCAAATCCAAGGACCTGGAGATTACCCGTGTTCTCCTCTAAGCATTTTCCCTTTTACATGTAAGTCCTTCATCCACTGGACTGATTTCTGGGGTCGGGGTCTAGCCTCACTGCCGTGCTGGGCTCGGCAGGTGTCCGCACTGCCGTGGAGAAGGCCGCTCTTCCCCATGGTGGCCTCAGCTCCCTTCTCAAGGTCTGTTGGTCATGGACACACGCGTCTGTCGCAGGACCCTCACTCATAACTGTCCTTACACGCCGCTGTACTCTCCTGATTAACTGTTCTGAAATTAAATTCTTCTTATCATGTCAAGGTCACTTGGGCTAGTCTGAGTCCTTTGAAATTCTTCATGAATTTTAGATCAGCTTGTCAGTTTCATGAAGGACTCAGTTGGGGTTCTGATGGAGATTGTGTTGAATTTAGAGATCAGTTTGGGGGAGTAAAATTGCCATCTTAACAATTTTTCATCTCTCAATCCATGAACATAGGATATTTTTTCCATGTAGTTAAATTATCTTTATTTAAACAATGTTTTGGAGTTTTCATAGTACAATTTTTGCACTTCTTTTGTTAACTTTACTTCTATGTATTCTTATTATGAATGCAGTTTCAATTGTGATATTTTCATTGCAAGTATATTAAAATACAGATAATTAGTTCTAATTTAGTGAATTCCTTAGGGTTTTTATACATGTCATATAATCTAGCTGTTTAGACTGAATACCTTTTATTTCTTCTTTTCTAATTACTCTGACTAGACCCTCCAGTCAATGTTCTATAGAAGGGCTAAAAGCAGAAATGCTCGTCTTGATCTCAAGAAGACATGGTCTTTTCACCATTAAAATATTAGCTATTTTTTTTCCATGGATGCCTTTATTAAGTTGAGGAAGTTCTGTTCTTTTTCAGTATGAAAGGGTGTTGGAAATTGTCAAATGCTTTTTCTGCATCTGTTGAGATGGTTATCCGGTGGTGTTCCTTAGTCCACTGATATATGGTATCTTACCCGATTTTCATCTGTCAACTAGCATTGAGTCCCATGTTGTCAGGGTGTATAATTCTTTCTCTATGTTGTTAGGTTTGGCTTGTTAGCATCTTGTCAAGGGATTTTGTTCTAGTCATAAAAGTAAGGGCCTGTAGTTTTCTTGGTGTGGCTTTGTCTGGCTTTATTGTGAAGGTAACATTGGACTCATCTAGCGTGTTACTTTCTCTTCTGTTGTTTTGGGGTTTGTGAAGAATTGGTACTCTTCTTCAAATGTCTGGTAGAATGCAGCAGGGAAGCTATGGGGGCGTGTGCTTTTCTTTATGGGTATTTTGTTGATGAGTAATTCAGTCTTGTTATGTATCTGTGTAGGTTGTCTATTCTGCTATCACTTTTGGTAATATCTTTCTAGGAATTTGCCTGTGTCCTTTGGGGCCACCTTAATTTATTGCACTCAGGTCAGTAGTAGTTTGAGTTCTCTCTTCTTACCTTGGTCATTCTAGCTAGCTAATTATGTTGAGCTTGTCCAAAGATCACCTTTACTTTTTACTTAATATGTGCTCTAATGTATTTTACTTCCATCTTTAATCCTGTTTTTTCCTGCTGTTAGTAGTTGTTAGCTGCATAAACTTTGATATATTGTGTCTTCCTTTTCACTCTAGACCCTCAAGGTTGACTCTAAATTTTCTTTGATATGTTTGAGTCATTGGTTATGTCTGTGTGGTTTAATTTAATTTGGGATCTTGTCAATTACTTCAGTCCTTCCAAATTTATCAAAGTCTGTGTTGTAGCCTAGCATATAGTCCATACTGGAGGACATCCACTATTCTGTTGCCCCTGAGAGGAGCAGGCTACAGAGGTCTGTCAGTTTTATGGTGCTGGAGTCTTCAGTCTCCTTGTTGATCTTCTGTCCGCTATTTAAAGCAGGATCCTGAACTCTCCAATAGCGCTGTTGAATTGTCTATTTCTTCTTTTGTTTCTGTCAGCTTCTACTCCATACATTTTGATTCTTTGTTATTAGATATGTTACTTGGGGCTTGGTTAGAGATTATTGGTTTCATGTATGTTGTCGTTGCATGTATTAATTACAGCTCCCTGATGTATTCTATCATTATGAAATGTTCTAGTAATTTTTACTTTTATAATGTGATAATTACCTAGCCACCCAGCTTTCTTGGGATTGCTGTTTGAGTGATCTTTTCCCATTCCCCCCTTTTTTCTTTAGGTAACATTAATTTGCATCACATCATTGTATATTTAAGTTACAGCATCTCCCCCTTCAGGTGTTACTATTCCACACCCACCCCGAAAGCACCCCGAGACCATTGTGCTCCCTCCTACTCTCCTCTCACCCTTCCCCCTTCTCTCCCTCTGGTCTGTTCTTTTGACTTTTTCTCACCCTTTGTTTCATTTTTCTATATTCCACGTATAACCAGCACCATCCACTATTTGTCTCTCCCGCTGACCTACTTTGCTTGGCATCCTCCCCTCTAGCTCCACCCATATGGCACAGAGGGTTTCTCTTGCCTGGTAGCCTGGTAGCCTGGTAGCGGTCCGCTGCGGCCAGCACCACATCGTCTTCTGGTCCTGTGGCGCCGGCAGGGCCTGGAGCAGGTTCTCTAGGGTCCGGGCAGACGGCTGCAGGAGTCTTGGAGCCCTCGGGGGCTTTCGCAGGCTTTTAATGTTCTTTATACAGCACTTGTAGAGAGGCAGCAGGGGCACGGGCGCCGGAAGGCTGCAAGGCTGGCGGCCTCCAGCCCCCGGGAGTCTTCACTCTCTCTGGGCTTCCTGAGCCCTCTCCTGGGTGCTCTGCTGCCCGGCTCCGTCCTCTGCTCTCGCTGCTGACTCTGCTCTTAACGTGCTCAGCCTCCAGCCCAGGGGCGCCCACTCAGGCTTGCCCACACCCTGCTCCAGGGGGCCACGGGGCCCTATCACTGATGGGAGGGCGGGAAATCCTGGGTACCTCACTTTCCCTGCAGGCCACCCCCCAAGGCTTTTCACTGCACAGTCTCTGCGGAAGTTTCCCTTGGCTGTGGGCACTGCGGCCGGACCGAATGTAACATACAGCACAACACAAGTCAGCCCAGGAAGGGTGCCAGCCTAGGGGCAGGAGAGACAAGATGGTTGGTGCCAGCAGAGGATCCGCCAGTTCTGCTGCCAGAGGCGCTCACTCGGTGGGGAAGCGCTCACGGCACCCGCCAGGCCTCCCCGCCGCTGCGGGCTCAGCCCCAAGCCGGGCCCCCAGGATGGCTCGCTCACTCTCACATTGGCGACAGACTAGGGGGTACGCCCTGCCGTCCCTGCAACACTCAGCTGTCACAGCCCCCGATGCGCCGCGCAGACCCCGCACTCAGGCCGACCCTCTGAACACGCGCACGGGGCCGGGGGTCCTTGGACACAAACTCCACATGGGGCCTCTCGGGTCCCCTCTTCGGCTGCGGTCTCCACCACCAGCCACGTTCCCCGCCCGCCCCAGGACGGTGCCTCAGCACCTCACCCTCATTCCGCAGTGAACCGGGAGGGCTTCCCTGGCCTTTCCCGGCCCGCGGGGCCGCCCAGGTTGAGCACCCGCTTTTGCCCTGTGTGAGTGGGCGCTTTGCCGCCTCCCGCTGCCCCGCCGCTTCCTCCCTCGGGCGCTCTCGGGCCTGCCCCTTCCCGCCTGCCCTTCCTCCAGCCGGCGCTGCGGCCCTGGGCGCACAGGCTGCTCTTGGCCACGAGGCCCACCGGCCACCCCGCCCCCATTCCCATCTCCCGGGGGCGGCAGCGGACACTTCCACCCCAGGGTGCCATAAACCTAACACGCACCTGCCGACGTTCCCCCGCCTTCTGTCGGGTTGTCAGTCCAAGTCCGTCGGTTTTCCCTTGGGTCGGCACTGGGCGAGCTCCGACTGAGGTGTTGTTTCTTCTTCCCTGACGAGCCCGCTGTCCGGAGCCATGCGCCGGGCCGTGCAGGCGTCTCCTCCTCCTCTCGAGGTCCCGGCCTGCCGCTCCCTCGGCCGCCTCCTGTGCCCTCAGCGTCCTCAGATCTGGCCGCCTCCTGGGCTGCCGCGGCGCCTCCAGCCTTGTCAGGGCTCGCGGTCTGCGCCCCTCCGCCCCTCCTGAGGCCTTCAGGGGGCTCCATGCCCTCTGCGTCCAGTCATCCCGCGGCTCATGCCAGTTGTAGCGGCAGGAGGGCCCCGGAGCAGGTTCTCTAGGATGCGGGCAGCCGGGTGGAGTCCTGGAGCCCCCGGGGCCTTTGCAGGCTGCTAATGTTCTTTACGCGGCGTTTGCGGTGGGGCAGCAGGGGCAGGGCAGGCGGGGGTGCTGGGGAGCTGGCGGGCCTGCCAGACCCCGCCACTCTTTACTCTCTGGGCTCTGGCCTCCTCTCCGGTCCCTCCCTCCGCTGCGCCCGCCGCCCCCCTCTGCCGACTCTGCTCTTCAGTGCTCCGCCCCCAGGCCCAGGGGCGCCCACTCACGCACCCCCACACCCTGCTCCAGGTGCGGCCATCAGACCTGTGACGGGAGGGCGGGAAAACCGGGGAACCCCCCCTTACCCTGCAGATCCCCCTGTCTGTACCGGGGTACTTAGGTTGTTTCCATAACTCGGCTACCGTAAATAGTGCTGCAGTGAATGGACGGGGGCAGATAGCCCTTCAAATGAGTCTTTCTGCATTCTTTGAGTGGCTAGCTAGGGGCGGAATTGCTGGGTTGTCAGGTGGAGTCACTTGTAATGTGAGAGACCTCCAGACTGTTTCCCGGGGGGGCGGGGACCAGCCGCCCTCCCCACCGCCAGCGTGGGGGTCTGTTTTCTCCACACCCTGCCAGCTCTTGTTTCTGGCCCTCTGCCGTGGGCCATTCTCACAGGCGGGAGGTGGCAGCTCCTGGTGGTGTGGGTGTGCATTTCCTGCCTGTCAGTCACGGTGGGCATTTTTTTCATGTGCCAACTTCCGCGGAGGAGAGCCCGTTTAGCGCTCTCAGCCATTTTTTGATTGGGTCGATTTACTTTCGTACTTTTAAAATGTTTCATGTAGGCAGTATACTTGGGTTCCTTTTTTTTTTTTTTTTCTAAAGAATTTTTATTTGTTTATGTATACAAGCTGGGGTACAGGCCAGAGGTGTGGGGCAGCGAGAAGGTTCACCAGAGACAGAGTGGGGAGCAGAACAGGCAGATCAGAAATACACTGCTGAGGGGAGCAGCGGGCGAGGCAGGAGAGGTCTGCCGCACCATGTGGGATTCTCCCCGGCCGGGCTTCGAACCGCCATCGCCCATGGCCGACAGCTCCACAGCGCAGTGCCCAACCGCTGCGCCACCAGGGAGACCCTGGGTTCCTTTTTTATCCTGATAATTTCTGCTTTTTGAGTCTGTTGTTTAATCCACCCCCATTGAATGTTACTGTTCTAATTGTATTCAGGTCTGCCATTTTGCTCGTTTCTGTGTCTGAAGTCTTTGGTGCACTGCTTTTATTTTTTGCATTCGGTGACTGTCTTTTCTAAGGTAGCATTTTCATTTCAGTAGTGATTTATTTTAGGGCCTATCATATTCATATACATCTTTTTTTCCTCCCTTGGCCCTCAGCTTTCTTGAGATGTAACTGACACATTACACTGTGTAAATACTACTGGGTTGTGATGACCATGGTAAGATCAATTACCGTCTATTACCCCATGAATACATTTTTTTTTTGTAGTGGATGCATTTAGTATCAACTCTTAGCAACTTTCAAGTACACGGTATTAACTGTAGTCACTCTGCTGTAAATTAGTTCCCCAGAACTCATTCATTTCATAACTGGAAACAAATTATTTGAACAACAACCCCCACTTTCTCTGACCCCCACATGTGGCTTGACCTACCAAAATCAGCTTCAGGTTTATGCTAACTTAATGTACTTCTATAGCGCTGTTTGTTTCATCCTTTCTGCTGGCAGTATTTCTTGGTAGTATTCATGAATGTTACAAATCTAGCAACACGTTGTTAAAATGATAAAATTTTTTATTTTTAAGGAAGCCAAAAGAGCATATTTTATAGCTTTTCCAATATTAACCTTATTTATCATTTTCTTATTTAGCCCAATACAGCCTTCTTCATTTACTCCTCTGTTAGGGTGGCTTTGGCAAATATATCAAGTCTAGAATCTACTTCGAACATGTTATTTCACCTCCACGTTGCCTTTTTGGTGCGAAGTCAGGGTTCCGTAGCTAGTGAAAAAGCTTTCTCCCCCTTTCTTTGGCATTTTAACTACATTTCTAGGTATGAATTTTATTTGGAATTTGTTGAGCTTCCTGAGTAAGTTTGGGAAGCTTTCGTCCTATTTTTTTCCTTGAACTTTTTTTTTTTTTTTTTTTGCTTCTCTCTCTTTGTGGTACTTCCAGTGGTGAATATTGGTGTGCTTAATGATGTGCCACATTTCTCTGAGGCACTTAATCCCCCCACCCCTGCTGTTCTTCAGATTGCATAATAACTGTACGTTGGCTACTTTGACCAGTTCAAATTTCTTTTTCCCTTCTAGTGATTTTTTTTTGTTCCAGGACTTGATTCATATACTATTGCCTCTATTATTGCATTTTGGTAGCTTTTCTTGGATACTTCATTTATCGTATGCTCCTCGGACCACTTACAAGGATTTTAAATGAGTGTTCTATTATAACTTGCACCAGTTTCATTGGGGAGCCAGCTCATGAAGCTCCTCTATTGACATGCTCTAAGTAATGTTCCTCTCCCAATACTCTTACTCTTTGCCAGGTCACGAAAGAAGACAAGTCCTTCCAAAATATCATGCGTTGCTACAGGACTCAGCCACAGGCCCGGAGCCAGGTAACCACATTTTCTCTCAGGGCTGGGAGAAAAGCGCGTCATCTCTAAGGAGTGTAAGAAATTCACACGTGATTCTGTGGCTTTCCCTCTAGCATAAGCTACTAAGGTGATCTTACTCTGATCACCTCTGATAGACAATGTCACTGTCCTCTGTTTTCTCAAAGGGAGTATTGCCTATTTGATCCCTTCGTAATTCAGATCATCACAAAATAGATGTGAAGGAAGTTATTTGGCTTCTGTGTCACCTTTCAGTCCGATTTAGGAATCACAATATTCTGCAGTTAATGAAGCTAATATTGAATGAAATTTGAAACCTATTTTACTGTTCATCTGAGTCAAAGATGAAATAACTAGATTTTCATGTTTGGCTAAAACTGACTTGATTGTAGGGTTAGGTGCAGCTCCGCAGCATTGGAACTTGAAGCCAGACAGGCCCGTAATGTACATCTTGGACCTGCTATCTAATAGCTGCACGGCCCTGGCTACATTGCTTACCTTGCTCTGAAAGCAGCTAGCGCTGCGCGGGTTGCTGTGAGAACTAAATCACATGTCACAGGTATATGTGGGTTGGGAGGTGCTCAAATACCAGATTCTCTCCTTACGATTTCTCTGAAGGTCTATAGAAGTGTTTTGATAAAAGGGAAAAGAAAAAGAAGGAATTCTGGCAGCAGTGACAGCAGAAGCCATCAGAATTCTCCAACAGAACTAAACAAAGACAGAAGTAAGTAGGATCTTTACGAACTCTTACAAAATTAGGAGCTTCTCCTTTTTGCAGCCTAGAATAAGTAGTACTAATTACTATGAAAACAATTTATTGACAAAAGATTTGTTGGAATAAGCAGATCTCTAAATTTTGAGACATGCTGCACATAACATTTTTTTCCCCAGGGTAATGAGAGAGGGTGTCAGGGAGGAATATGTTGACCTGAATTCCAGCAGTGTCTGACATGTCTGAATTTATGGTCTGGAAGAACCAGGGCTCAGACCCTAGAATACTAGGGTGGGAAAATAATGAAAACTGCTCCTTAAGCTCTTGCTCCATTTATGGAATGGGGCTACTTAAGTACTTAATACAGAGCCCAGTTGTTGCCGCGGAGCGTGTTCACTTTTTCCTACTGAATTTCTTTTAAAAACACTCTGCACTCACCACCCGTGCGCGCACTGCCCTGGGCTCCCGCGCAGCCAGCAGAGACTCCAGCCCCGTCATGCGGTCCAGCAGCACTCTGCCCGTCCCGCAGCCCAGCAGCGCCCCGCCCACCCCCACTCGGCTCACGGGCGCCAGCAGCGACATGGAAGAGGAGGAGCGGGGAGACCTCATTCAGTTTTACAACAACATCTACATAAAACAAATCCAAACCTTTGCCATGAAGTACTCACAGGCAAACCTGGTAAGTTCACAGGCATCATTTCATATTTTTTATTTGTGTGGGATGAGTCGGTGTGTGCTCCTTCTATGGAAGCTAGTTTTACAAATAATCCCATTAAGTAAAACTGAGGCAATCTCTAGACGAAACTAAGGTGGTATTTGGATTCCCTACAAAGTATGAGAGAGTGAATGGGTTCAAATTGTCCAAAATTGACCAATTACACCAATCTAGCAAGTTATTTCTCTTTGTGCCTCTTGTTTCTTCACGTATGAGTATCCCCCAGCTTATGTGGGTTACTGGGAGGCTTAAATAACGATGCATTAAAAGTGCTAAAGTTGCACGTAAGTGTTAATGTATAGTTTTCTTTAGGTTTAAATGTTGCAGTTAATAAGGCATCACTCTCTTCTATTTGTGGGCCTGCTGGTTTATTATATCTCTTTAAGTAAAAAAAACAAAAACAAAACAAAAACAAAAACAAAAACAAATCATTAAATCTGGTTAGAAATTTTATTTCCTTGTTTAAGAAAGACTAATATATATATTATACTTTTAACAGATGGATGCTCCTCCACTCTCTCCTTATCCATTTATAAGAACAGGCTCTCCTCGCCGCATACAGTTGTCTCAAAATCATCCTGTCTACATTTCCCCACATAAAAATGAAACAATGCTTTCTCCTCGAGAGAAGATCTTCTATTACTTCAGCAACAGTCCTTCAAAGGTGAGCTCAGTCTTCCCTTTAGCCCAGCTCCTCCAAACACTTAGGATCTGGAAGCAAGGCGAATGGGAAGTCACAAAGCAGAATCAGAGGCTTGGGGGAACTTTGGGGTTGACGGGTTCAGATTTTCATTTCCAAATTTGTTAGGGAGACAAAATTGGCACTCTCCTAAGTGCCTGTTTCTGGGACCGGCAGTTTCTCTGTCTTGGATTCTTGATTAAGGGGGCGGATGGTGGTGGGGAGAACACATACAGGGCAGGGTAATAGTCATATTAGCATAGATTTGTGTGAACACTGGTGTCTCCCCCAGTGGGAAAGTTAAGTCAGACCCTTAAATGGATGAAAAATTAGCAAGGTGATCTGGTGTGGACGGAAGAAACCGATAAGGGAAAGAAAACATCCTTGAGACAGCGAGGCTAGATCACCTGTCTTCATAGGGCATAGAAGTGCCGCTGGGCTTAACGTGATGTTTGTGAATAAAGACTGCTTAGAAAGACACATACATGTAGAAAATAGACCTCAAGGAAAAATGTCAATTAATATAAAGAAAGCCAAAGAGACATGACAACCAAGTGCAATCTATCATTTTTGATAGGCTCCTGCATTAAGCAGCACAACTTTAAAGTGGTATAAGTGGGGAGATTTAATGTGGACTTTGGTGTTAATATGTACCTTTAAATTTCTTGTGTATTTGGAGGTAAAATGTCAATAACCTACTTTCAAATGATCCAACTTAAAAGTAAACAATTACAGCAAATAAGGTAAGAGATGAATGATTAATAAATGGGTGTTCAGTTAATGTCTTTTAAGTTGGTGTTTTTTTTTTCTTTTTTTTTTTTTTGTGAGACAGTTTAGGTAGAGAAAGGTAGGGAGAGTAGAGAGTAGAAAGAGATAGTGGTAAATAGAAAGGCAGTCAGAAGGGCCTCCCCGCTGGCGCAGCGGGTTAAAGCACAGCACTGTGGAGCTGTCGGCAGCTGCAGCGCCAGTTCGATGCCCGGCCGGGGAGATTCCCACATGGCGAGGCAGGGCTGCCTCGCCCACTGCTGAGCAGAGCAGCAACCTCTCAGCAGTGGGCGAGGCAGCCCTCTCTCTGCCTCGCCTGCTACTCTGCCCCTCGGCAGTGGGCGGGGCTAGGCCTCGCCCACTGCTGCTCCCCTCAGCAGTGTATTTCGCTCAATCTGCCTGTTCTGCTCCCCACTCTGTCCTCCCACTCTGTCCTCTCTGGTTGAACCCCCTCACCTGAACCCCAGCTTGTATGCAAAAATAAATAAAGATTAAGAAATAGAGGTAGAGATTAAGATTTAAGAGTGAGATGGTAATGGTAGAGGTAGGTAGAAAGAGATGGGGGGGGTAGAGATAATAGGAACTAGAGAAAGGAGTGAGAGAAGTAGAGATACAGTTAGAGATTTAGAAATTTAGACAGGTAGAGAGATGTGGTGAGAGGTAGAGATACAAAGCAGAAGTAGAGGGAGGTAGGAGTGGTGGGTGATAGAAGGATAGAGGGAATGGGAGAGAGGAGAGGTAGGTTTAGGTAGAGAGAGAGAACAGTGAGAGATGGAGGATAAGGGAGAGCCAGAGAGACACAAGAAAGACTGGAAGATACAGGTAGAGATATTAATAGAGAGAAAATTAGAATGGTGGGGGAGACGGAGATTTGGAGCAAGGGAGAGAATGAGTTGGAGGGGAAGAGATTTGCAAAGATATTTGTGGCAAGATTAGGATAGAGGGAGCGAGATGGAGAATGATTTGGGGGGAGAGGGGCTTAGAGAATTTTGCCAAGAGAGGGAGAAAGAGCATGATATGGGGGGGAGAGTTGGAAAGAGATTTGGAGGGGAGACTTGGAGTGAGGGAGTTACATTTGGAGAGAGAAATCTGGGGTGAGAGAATGACCTGGAGGGGGAGAGAGGGATATTTGGAGAAAGAGAGAGAGAGAGAGATTTGTGGAATGAGATTTGGAGCGGGGGAGAGAAACAGAAGAGAGATTGGAAGAGGGATTTTTGGAGGGAGAGTTTGGGGGAGAGAGATGTGGTGAGAGAGGGAGAGACCTTTGGAGAGAGAAATTTGAAGAGAATGGGGAGAGCGATTCTAGAGACATTAGGGAGAGATCTTCAGAGAGATTTTTAAGAGATTTGCGGGGAGTGATTGGAGAGAGATTGGGAGGGAGAGACATTTGAGGAGAGAGATGTGGAGAGACAGACTGGGGTAGACAGATTGGAGAGAGAAAAGATTTGGAGAGAAAGACATTTAGAGATTTGGGGAGAGATTTAGGGAAAGGTTTGGGGAGAGACTGGAGGGAGAGATTTGAGAGAGAGATCTGGAGACAGACTTGGAAGGAGACAGAGAGCTTTGGAAAGAGACTTGAAGAGAGAGATTTGGGAATAGAGATTTGGAAAGACGTTTGGGGAGAGAGATTAGAGAGAGATTTTAAGTGATATTTGGGGAGAGATGTGGGGGAGAGAGACATTTGGAGGGAGAGTAATTTGAAGAGATTTGTAGAAAGATTTCGAGAGAAAGAGGGAGAGATATTTGGAGAGAGAGTTTCGGGGGAGAGAGATATGGAGAGAATGAGATTGGGGGGGACAATGATTTGGGACAGAGACTTGGTTGGGGAGAGAGGAATTTATAGAGAATGATTTCGGGAGTGAAAATTGGAGAGGGGGAGAGAGCTGAAGAGAGATTTGGAGAGAGATCTGGTGAGAGAATGATTTGGGAGAGAGTGATCTGAGGTGAGAGAGAGAATGACTTGGATTGAGGGAGAGAGATTCGGGGAGAGAGAGTGAGCAAGATGGGGAGAGAATGATTTGGGGAAAGAGGGAGATTGAGAGAAATTTAGAGCTATAGGGAGGGAGAGACTGGAGGCAGGGGAGTGAGTGAGGGAGAGAGAGAGGAAATCTTGGAGCCAGGGAGTAAGATTTGGGGAGAGACAGGATGATTTGGAGAGCTGAGAGGGAGAGATTGATTGGGGGTGAGAGATTTGGAGTGAGAGAGATTTGAAGATAGTAAGATTTAGCAAGAATTTTGGTGACATAAGGAGAAAGAAAATGATAGGGGCAGGGGAGAGAGAGAATGGTTTGGAGAGACTTGGAGACAGACAAAGATTGGGGTCAGAGATTTGGGCAGAGAGTTTGGAGGGAGTTAAAGAGCAAGAATTGGGAGAGAGAGTATTATTTGGAGAGATAGGTAGAAAGATGTGGGGAGAGAAATTGGAGTTAGAGAGTTTGGGGGGAGAAATTTGGAGAGGGAGCAATTTGGGGAATGAAAGATTTAGAGAATTGGAGTGGGAGAGATTTGGAGAGTGAAAGATTGATTTGGGGTTAGAGAGTGAGAGAATTATTTGGAGTGAGATTGTTTTGTGGAGGGAGAGATAGATATTTGGAGAGAGATTTGTGGAGAGATTTAGAGAGAATGATTTAGAGAGAGGAAGGGAGAGATTTGCAGGTACTTGGAGAGGGAGAGAGAGACTTAGATTTTGGCGAGAGAGGAAGAAAGAATGAGTGTGATTTGTGGAGAGAGATTTGGAGAGAGAGAAGATTTAGGGAGAGAGAAAGTTGGAGAGATTTGGTGAGGGAGAGAGAATTGAACCGAGAGGGAGGAAGTGATTTGGAGAGGAAGACAGGGAGAGATTTGGGGGGAAAGAATGATTTGAGGAGGAAGGTAGGGAGGGAGAGATAGCGACTTGCGGGGAGAGAAAGGGGACAGATAGGGAGAGAGATCTGGCGAGAGAGTTTGGGGGAGGGAAAGAGATTTGGAGAGAGAATGATTTGCAGAGACAGACAGATTTGGCAAGAGTAGTGGTTGAGGGAGAGAGAGGGGTAGAGATAAACAGAGAGATACATAGGGCAGCGATAGTGCCAGAGAGGTTTTAGAGATAAAGGTAGAAGAGGTGGGGGGACCACTGTAGACAGATGAGAGGCAGAGGCTGAGAAAGTCAAGTATGAGATAGTGAGAGAGGAGAGAGATACAGGGATGAAGGATGGGAGAGGTGGAGATGGAGAGGGCAGGAGAGCTAGAGGGAAAGGCAGAGAGAGGGGCAGAGTTATAGTTCGTGGTGGAAAGAGGCTGAGAGAGAGAGAGATGGGTGGAGGTGGGCAGGTAGAGAGTAGCCGTAGAGAGATTGATACAGGGAGAGAGATGGAGAGGTAAGATGGGCAGAGGAGGAGAGAGATTTAGAGCTGGAGAGGGAGTGGGCGTGGTAGGGAGAGATGAGGTAGAGACGGGGAGAGAGGCTAAGAGAGAGAAACATGAGTGAGACAGACAGATGGGTAAGGAGAGAGGCAGAAAGGAACAGATTTCGAAATATAGAGGCCAGTAGAGAAAGTGACAGTGGTCACGAGAGAGGAAATAGAGAGAGGGAGGGCAGTAGAGAGAGTGAAGGGGAGAGGCAGGGGTCGAGTGGGAAACGGGAGTGGGAGATACTGAGAGCTAGAGAAGAATTTGACAGAATGGGAGAGGCTGAGACTGGCAGAGAGAGAGATGTAGAGAGAGGGGGGAGGGGGGAGGGGTAGGAAAGAGAGAAGTGGAGAAGTCAGGGAGACAGAGACAGAATAGGAAGGTGCAGAGCGCGAGAGGAGAGACTGTTGCCTGCAGGGCCCGGCATATGCGGTGAAGCAGGCGTGCAGACTGAAAGCAAGAATTAAAATAGTCTTCATTGACAAAATCTAAAGTTACTGAAACCAGTACGACTACCAAGGTTACAAATGAATATACAAAAATCAAATGTATTTCTATATACCAGCAATAAATACAAAGAAAAATTTTAAAACACCACAGACTGAGTCCTAAGTATTTCATTTGCTAATGCGCACGCCACAGGTACAGTATTCACCTGACAGATCAAAACCTCGGGAGAGGAATCAGGCTAAGAAAATGGAGAGCAGTCTCATTCACAAATTGGAAAGCAATATCCCACTTGATCCATAAATTCAACTTAATTCCTGTCAAGATCCCAGAGTTATTTCTAGAATCCAAAATCTGTATGAAATTGCAAAGGAACTAGAATCAACAGTTTGGCTAAACTGAAGGAATCAAACCAGCCTCGGGCCAGCGGCGCTGGGCAAGGACAGACGCAAGGTCACGATGGTTACACAAACTTCATTATCGAAAGCAAATTCCATAAAATATAAAGTGGATATTGTCAAACTTTTAAGAACTTCTGTTCTATAAAAGATGCTGAAGAACAAGAAAAGCAGCCACAGACAGGGAGAAACTTTACATGACTCGTCTATGAAGGATTTTCAGAACTTAATAGGGAAAACCAACCACATTTAATAAATTGGTGAAAGCTATGAATACATCCGCCCAGTACTCGCCTACATGGAATAAACTCGAGAGTGGCCATCACAAGCTGTGGCCGTGGCTTGGAGCAAACGGAACTGCTGTTGAGCATGCAGAATGGTGCAGCTTAGCACGACAGCTGGGAAGTCATTTGGGGGTTTCTTAGGAAATGAAACCTACCCACGGAGCGCGCCCCCCGACCGGATCCCCAGGACCCGCGCGGCCAGGCATCCGCCGAGGGGGACGAAAACAGGCGCGGGCATCTGTAACGTTAACTCTCATGGCAAAACGTGGGAAGCGGCCATCGGTCCCTCAGCTGGTCAGTCATCAGACCAACAGCGGCCACCACCTTGCCACGAAGCACGGACACCCTCGGGCACGGAGACAACCCTCAGTGCCTCCACGTTTGAGGGAAAGATGCTGGGTTCAGTGACCACTTTATGATTCCATTTCTGTGACCCTCTGGGAAAACTAGAACTATGGACAGAAGTGTTTGGGCTGGGGATGAGGGGGTGGGGCTTACGGGACTGTCCAAACATGAACGACACCCTCAGGACGGGAGGTGGGCTGGACAGAAACCTTTAAGAATCAGTTTATGCAAAAGTAAGTAAGGCTGTGCATCCAGATCGGTGGTTTTCAATCCTGTCTGCACAGTCCCACTCTCCGGGGGCTTCAAAACAATTTTAGCACGGAATTGGGAGCTCCTCCGAGAAACGAGAGCTGGGCTAGACTGTTGCTGGACAAACGGCTCTCAGGGTGACCGTGCAGACGGCCGAGGGAGCCGAGACCGAGGACGCTTAGCACAAAGCAGGGAGTCAGCCCCGCCCGGACTGCCCTAGTGCCCTAGTGCCTGTACTGCCAGGACTAAGGGACGCGCCACCGCAGGCGCAGTTTAGTGCCGAGCACCTGCGCCACTTACCAGGGCCGTTCTGTGGGCTGGAACTGCCTGCCGGACAGAAGTCTTGGGGACAGTGTTTGGGGTGTTAGAATACAGGGGTAGGGAGGAGGCCAGCATGCAGGCAGAGAGGGGCTGCACGGCAGCTGAGAGGTGGGCTCACATCTGTCGATGAGGCGAAACAGGAGACATGGCTCAGCCAACAGATGTGCCCGTGGCACCTGCCAGCACGTGCGCTCTGCCGTCCTCAGCTGCGTGGGCCCCGCGCAGGACTTCTTCGCTCCTCGTGCTCGGGCCTAGGGAGAGCAGAGGCCACAGCAGCCTGCTCTGTTCAGTGAACGAACCTGTGTCCCTCCGTGTCTGCCCAGACAGACAGGAAGCCTAGATATCTGTATGAATTTGGGGGGAATAAATTTATTCGTTTAAAAAATCCAGTCTATATGGAATATATAAATTCCATAAATTAGTAACACGCGGACGCACGTCACAGTGTCTGTGCCGTGTGCTAAGGCATAGTTACACACTCCAGCACGCCGTGTGGTAACACATCCATTAGATGCAAATAACACAGCGTGTACAAGCACCAATTTAAGGCGCTGAAGTGGGGGACGAGAGAGGGCAAGGGCCAAAGGGAAGCTTTCTTACAGGGCCATGACTGGAGGAGGCACCTATGCTGGTGATCTTCTGAGGTTTTAAATAAAGTCACCAAGGTTCTTTATTCGAAATAAAGATAAAAGTATTATGAGTAAGATGCCTGGGATTTGCTTTAAAACAGTCTGGAGGACGAGAAATGAGCGAGGGCGGCGGTCAAGCGCTCAGGCTGGCCACAGCTGCTGAGGTCGGGGGGCGGTGGCGACGAGGGTTCGCGAGATGCCTTTCCTGCTTCCCCAGACTGAAGTCTCCCACAGTCACTGCCTGTCACTGCCCAGAGTGCCCCCCACAAGGAAGCACTGGCAATATGGCAGGAGAAAAAAAAAATCAACCCACAAATGACCAGGATTAAAGTGCTGCCTGACTGGGGACTCTGGAGAAAACGCTGATGGCGCCAATGCCCAGCAGCCCGGCCGTGTTCTCACCTGGCGCTCCCGGGCGGCCTCTTCTCAGCTCTCGCATAACCCACCTAGCAGCTTCCAGCCGATCTAGCAGCAGGTCGCCTGCCGTGGCTGCCTCAGGGATTAAGGCTGCCTTCTCCTGGGAACTCCTCTCAGTGGGTGCTGAACAGGCACTAACACTAGACTACAAAGTCATAAAATCATCTTTTTAAAAGAAAAACAGGTATGTAGAAGCAATTAAGTATAATACAGCCAAGTGTTACTCTATGGCTACTATAAAATTTAAACAATTACAAGTTTGTGAAAGCTTACATTGGGGAAAAGTATGCATCAAAATCACCTCTGAAGCCTGTTGAAAAAAAAAAATAGAACTAACTCTGCCTCTACCTCAGTTGTGAGTTTCAGCTAGCTGAGAATAAAATGGAATAGAAAACGTGGTTCTTACTCTCCCTAAAAGTTTCAAGAGAAACTCCTCAAACTCACGAGAGGTTTTTTTTTTAAGAGTGACATTTAAAACTCTGTATTTTCTCCTCCCTCCCCTCCCACTACAGAGACTGAGAGAAATTAACAGTATGATTCGGACAGGAGAAACGCCAACCAAAAAAAGAGGGATTCTTTTGGAAGATGGAAGTGAGTCACCTGCAAAAAGAATCTGCCCCGAAAATCACTCTGCCTTAC
This sequence comes from Scalopus aquaticus, assembly GCA_004024925.1. Taxonomy (NCBI): domain Eukaryota; kingdom Metazoa; phylum Chordata; class Mammalia; order Eulipotyphla; family Talpidae; genus Scalopus; species Scalopus aquaticus. The sequence goes on along the minus strand of PVIJ01004884.1, from coordinate 12,965 downwards.
TCCGCCGGCTCCAGGACGTGGCCAACGACCGGGGCGCCCACTGAGGTCAGTGGCTGCGGACGCCGCCTCGCCGCGTCCTCGCAGCGTGCTGGAGGCCGGGGCTCGTCCCAGCCTCCCCGGTGTCCTTACGGTATTTTTGACTCATCCCAACTGGATTTTTTCCTGCTAGTCAGCACTTGCCATCAAGGATTTGATGACTCCCTGCAAAGCTTTTACAAACGCTGCAGAGAACAGAGTGTGGTCAAATAGGGGTTTAAAGGCGCCTGCTGACACGCTCCAACAGGGCCCCGGATGCAGGCCGCTGCTGCTGTCTCGTGGTCGGTGCTGACCCTCACAGAAAGCAAAGGAAAACTAGGTAGGAGTGCGGTCTCTGCATCCCTCCCGCAGTACAAAGAGCGCCCGACACCCGCCCGAGGTCACGAGCCCATCTCCCCCCACCCCCCACCCCAGGCGTGGCCGTGTGCAATGTGTGTGTGAGAGTGGTTAGGAAGTGGCACTTTAGGGCTGAGAGAAGCATGATTTTGTGACCCAGGTTTTGCTGTATATTGCAATGGCACTTTCTACAATGTGAACTTTATTAAGTATAAAACTTCTAATTCTAATGTAAAATAACTTCCAAGTTCAACGTTCAGTATCTTCCTTAATGCTTTTGTACTTTTTAAAAACTTGCTGCCCCGGTAGCCACCGTCTGGGCATGTGTTTTAAATTCTCCAGTTTTCTGTTGTTGTGTAGGGATCAGCTGCCTAAAGATTTTAAATCAAGTTGAATTAGGGGATTAATATGAAAAATTATGACCTCTTCTTTTAGGAGGTAGTTGTCCAAAAGACCTGTGTCTGTTAAGATGATATATTTAAAACATTTTAAAATATCTTTGGGTATGTTTTAGCAGTTTAAAATAATAGATTGGAGAATTTAGGTTTTTATTAGTACATAGTACCATTTATACAAATTAGAAAATGTTATTTAACAACTATTGAATTATCTCTATATTCATTTATTAATCACTATTGTTCTAGCAGTTTTAAAGTTGGATGAATGATCTTATTAGGGAGAAAATTCAATTGTAAATTGAATCAGTATAAACCGAGTTACTAGGTAACTTCATATTGCTCTAACAGAAATACGGAATTTACACTGTTCAATTAGAATAGTGTTCTGCAAAAATATTTATACAATCTCTCAAGACACTTACTGCTACTGTAATTTTATATGAAAATAAGTGTATTTTTCAATAAAGCATTTATAAATTAATCTTTGCTTAGTTATATTGAGAAAAGGATACTTACTTTCCTGCATAAATGACAACAATCATTTATTGGTTTATTTTGTCTCTACAAAACACATTAGTCATTCATCATTTTAAATATTTGACTTCATTAGAACCGTTTTAACATGTTCTCTCCCTCCTGCCAAAAAAATACAGTAAGTAATTTGCTTTCAAAGAAAGAAAAACTATGAACAAGTTTTCTGGTTTCCTCGCCCATCGAACATGGAGCGCAGTGACCGCAGTGTGGTCATCAGAGGCCCGGAGCTGAAGGCTGGGCGAGGAGGCCGTCCACGTCAGCGTGCTGACAGCCACCAACCTGACGTCCGTCTCCTCGCCACAGCCTCGCTACGGACAACGGAAACACCGATGGGAGTCGTCGGACAGCGCGGACTCTACTCTCACTAGGTGAAGTGAGCGCAACTTACCGTTAGTGTTATGTTCAGGGAAATACTTAAGCCTCAGGGTCCCCAGTGATGGAGAACTGAACTAGGTGACCGCCCTGGACACGCTTCTGCCAGGGCGGCGTGTTAGAGAGGTTTCCAGAGCTGCTGTTAGAACCTAAGCATCTACAGACAACACTGACAGCAGTCACTGTTCACACCCTTTACTCCCCAGGCGGCGTCCTCTGCCGTCAGTCAGCTGTGACGAGGCCAGAGGCCAGCAGGAAAGTGCGTGGTGCAGCGGGGTCGCCAGCTCCTAAGTGGCTACTGTTTTCTCTTCTTTACTGAAAGGCTGCACTGAGCCCGGCTTGACCCAGGACAGGCCAGCGACGTGAACACTTTTATTGTGCTGCTCTTCAGGCTTCTGGGCGCAACCAAAAACAGACATAAGAAAACACTGATGAGGAGACTGTTATCACCGTGCAAACCTCGTTTCCCAAAAAGTTCTTGGTATGTGAACTGCCTCCAATGAAGACATTTCAGAAAGGAAAGAGCGAGCAAGTATGCAAAGGGGTGAAGTGGTTCTCCGCTTACTTTTGGAGTCAGCATCTTCTCTCTGGCTTCATCATGTACAGAAGGGTTCCATGGAGAAAAGCTGAAGGGAGAGAAAAACATTCCAGCACTGCTTCGGGCTTACTAAATGTGTACAACGGCCATTTTTGCCATCCAAGCCAGTTCCCCCAGCAAAACCTAACACCAAATAGGACATTTAAAGAGTTGGCATTAGGCAGCTGTCACCAAGTAAGTTTTAGAGGTTACCCAGGTGACTTTCTCACACGACTGCCCTTCACGCACACTCTACATGGACGGGCCCACTGAAGCCTCACAGCGGCCCCTGAAATACTAGGGTGAGGATGAAGAAGAGTGAGGCACAGTAAGATAATTGTTAGGGGTCCCCAAAGCCAGTAAGGGCAGCAGCCGAGCCCACACCCTGGGTCTCCACACTCCACTGCCTCCCCAGCAGAGTAAGGGGCGAAATCACCCATTGCTCAGGTCTCCTCAGCCCTCCAGACCCAGGGCCCCAGTGCACAGAGGGGGCGCTTCTCAGCCCCCCGGTCACAGGGCTGAGGGGTGTCGGGCACCTTCAGAGGGGCTCTGACTTAAAACAGCCAAGTGACAAGGGAAGTCCTGACGCCTGAATGCAGGTGCCCGACCAAGAGCATGAAGGGAACCGAAGACGTGCGTGCTTGCTACTGATGTGACGCGCCCGCTGCGTGATGCTGAGAGCGCCTGAGAGGGTTCGGGGACCGAGCTGTCAAGTCCTGAAGATTGTGAGCCCCCAGCCTACGAACTTGCCTTCTGAAGCCCAGTCTAAGCCCCGAACCTGCAGAGCGCCGCGGAGCGCAGGCCGGGAGCGCTCACCTGATGGCATACGGGTCTTCGATTTTCGGCTGGTCAAACAGACGCGCCGTGCACACCTGAACGCTGTCAACCACCTTGCTTTTAAACAGCTGAACATCCTTTTCATACCTGTGTTAAAAGTTCAAATCAAAAAGTTACAACAGAATCCACTTGGCTGCAAATTCCAGTTTATCTTGAATAATAAAGTGACGCACAGGACGGCAGCTTCTGGGTTCAGGGGGCTGGCGGTGTCGATCTTGTAGAACACTCTCCTCGCGTACATCAGCACCTGCCAGATGTGGTTATGGTTCCGCCTGGAGGGAGACACGGCTGCTTACTGACGTCTCCGGCGGCCGACTTCCGTGGCCACCGGAAACACTCCATTAACTGACCTCCATTTTGCAAATGCTCTCTTCACATCCAGCTCGCCTGAGGTGGGGTCCACGAGCGGGTGGAAGACGGGAATATCGAACACCAGGCGCTGTACGTGAAGACAGACACGCGTCCACGGCAGCAGTGGCGCTCAGGGACTCGGTGGGCCAGAGCCTCCGGCAGAGGCAGGTGCGTGTTCACCCAGGGCGCTGCCTCAAGGCTCCCTAACTACTTTCACCCTTTTCCTGTAAAACTGAATTTGCAGCCAAGGAGGAAAGCCCCTGTTTCTACCACAGGACCCCGAGCGCCAGTCACATGGTTAGGCCGCAGTCCCCGAGGCCTCCGAGCGGGCTCTGAGCAGAGAAACAAGTCAAGCTGCAGGCAGAGAGGGCAAAGCCAGCGGCAAGCACAAAACCCCTCCAGAGACAAGACTACTGAGCAGACATTCTGGAAACTGAAACCATCGGGCTGTTAACTAGTCGATTAGGGAGCCAGACATCCTCGCGGCTCACCGGACTCCCTCACCGAGCCGTGCTTGTGGGGGCCGCCTACTCACTGGGCAGTCTCCGTCTGGGTAGTTGTCGGGGATGTACACCGTGAACTTGAACACGCCGTCTTGGTAGAGCCCGTGCCGGATGAAGATAACGCCAAACCACACTGCGGGAGAGACCGCCCGTGAGCGCAGGCCTGCGCCGGGGGGGGGCGACGCGCGCCAGAGGAGGGGGAAGTGTCTTACTTAACGCGGACCGATACGACGGCTGCACGTAGACGCCCGGGAGCTTCTGCTTTACCACCAGCGTGCTGGAACAGAGGGACAGTGACGCCGGCGGGTGAGTGACACGTGGCCGGCCGCCCCACGGCCTCTTCTGAGGAGGAATCCTGGCACTAGGGCCGCGGAGGCCTACCCACGTGAGCCAGCTCAGCCCAGCCTGTCGCTTGGCCTGCCTGCCGCCCGCTGCCTGGCTGCGCCACACAAGCTCAGGAGAAGCACCCGCCCCACGAGGGCCCAGTTAGAGAAAGCCAAAGGCGGACACGCGCCACTGCTCCGAAACGTCTCAGATGCCGGAGTGCAGCTAATTCCAAACAGTGCGAGCTAATTTGTGTTGTGGACGTTGAATATGGGTGCAGTGGATGTCACCCCCACACATTCAAAAGCCACTTTTAAACACAAGGCCAGGTAATTTAGAATTAAAATTCCACAGAACTGTGCTGGTCCAGGGTGGCATCTGGTCTGAACACCGGCCCCGCGGCAGAGGGGCTGGTCTGCACCGCAGGGGCAATGGCAGGCGCGGGGCGAGTCTCTCACTCCCGAGCTGTTAGTAAATTCACCCCCAGGTCAGACCTGAACTCCACGGGCTGCAGGGAGATGCGGCGAGAGCTGACGCCCAGGCTCGCTGCCATTCTGCTGTCCCCCGCAGCTGAGCCTGAGCGGGGCGGCCACCAGCCCCAAGGGAGCCCGGCTGGCCAGAGCCTCGACACACCCAGCCTGCCAGTCTGAAGCGTTCCTGAGCTGCCCCCCGCCGGGCCGCAGAACCCGCTCTCCTGGCTGGCCGGCATCTCGCTATCTGTCAGGCGTCGCAAAGTCATCCCGTGTCTGCATCACAGCAACTCGGCCTGGGTGCAGCCGCAAATGGGCAGCTGTAGCCACTCACTGAGTGCCAGACAGGCAATTCTGTGCCCTCACTCGGACAGCAGACTAAGGCACAGCTCGCCGCCCAGGCCCAAACACAAGCCGGAGGAACCCCACTACCGGCGCACACCCAGGAGAGCGCCTGCGACCTAAGGTCTCTGACCAGGAGATGCCAGCACGGGAGGGGGCCAGGGCCCTTCTGAAACAACTTCACGTAAGAAGGGGTTCTAGTCACTGAGGGCAGAACTTGGCCAAACTGTCCTGCAGTAACTTATCAGATCAAATGGCATCTACGCTCCTCCCCTAAGGCTCCTCCGTAGCTCTGGGTCGTCTCCTCCTCACACACCCACTCAGTCCCACTTCCGTCTTCTGCTACTAGTGAGGCCCCTTACACACCCGGGGTCCAAATCTGGAGAACTTTTCTGTAACTGACTAGTTCTGCCTTTGGGGCCACACAGAGTCACACAGACGCCCCCTCTGTCCAGGCAAACCTTCCAGCACGGAGGCAGGTTCAGAAATTCGCCTTCGCAGTTTTAAAGTGGCTGCTCCCTAAGGAAGGGCCTCCTGCCCCCTGCCTACCGGGACCAGCTCCTCGGGGTTCGGGACGCATCCTGCCAGCTGATAGCCAGCGGGAGCACAGGCCTCCACCCAGGCCGGCCAGGAAGGGAGACTGTCTAGCGGGCGGCCCGGCGGGGAGGCAGTACCTCTTCAGAGGCGAATTCCTCACCTCCTGTAATGCAAGACCAAATTAAGTGTCTAAGCCCGACCCACACGGGGCGGGATCCCATCTTGGTCTCTTCCTCCGTTTCCTCCCCCAAACAGAACATCTGCCTCTGAGTCACCTTTACCCAGGCCGAGCGGGTCCGTGCACCGCGGAAAGGATGTTCGCCGCCAGAACCGGCCCCGTCGCTCTGCACACTAGAGCCGGCCCTGGCGGGGACGGGCTGATGCTAAGATGACCAGGCCGCCACGCGTTCAGTCTCCAGATACGTGTCCCTGGCCTGAAAGGACCGTCCACGATCGAAGGGACTTACAATTCGGCCAGGAGCGAGTACTCCAGGTAGAAGGGGCCGTAGGAGGCATGCGTGCCATTTGTCGACTGCGCGGCTGGGGCAGGCGACGTGGGCTTCGTTATGGGCAGAGCGTTCTTGGGGATAGAAGGCAGCTGTTTCTTCGGGGCAGCGCGTGGAGGACTGGTCTTTGCATCCCCTGTTAACGTCTTCTCATCGCCATCAGAGCGCTGTTAAAGGTGAAGTGGTGGGAACGCGTGTTAGGATGGTTCTTCAATCTGCCACACTGAGGGCCTCTCTGGGGCGCAGGGGTTAAAGTCTCAGCCCTATCGAGCTCTCTGTAGCCACTGCAGCATGAGTTCGATCCCCAGCCAGGGAGCTTCCCATGTGGTGCAGCAGACCTCTCCTGCCTCCCCGCCGCTCCTCTCAGCGGTGTACTTAAGTGGATCCACCTGTTCTGTTCCCCACTCTGTCTCTGGCGAATCCTCTCACCTCCCCCCACACCTCTGGCCTGCACCCCAACTCTTGTATGCATAAATAAATCTTTTTAAAAAAATGTGATGCACCGAGTCCTTGCCCTCTGCAAGCGACTCCTGTCTCGCAAGGACACCCTCACACCACGAACAAGAGGACCTGGAAGCCCTTCGGGCAGGCATGCCACTAATTACCCAGAGTGAAGGAGCGGGGGCCTCGTGGCAAAGGCTGGGAGCCACAGAGCTGGGGGCAGAAGCCGCAGCCACAAGAGCAGTGCGGGGAGAGAACTGCGCTTATGGTCTGGTGTGAAGAGGTGGCGAGACAGGATGGCAGCAGAGGGGAAGGGGGCGATGGAAAAGTACCCCAAAGAAGGAAAAAGCCCCCAGGAAATGGAATCCCCAGAAGCCCTTTAAAAAAGACCCCAGGCCGCTAACCCCGGCTCCTCCCTGGGACCCCCTCTGCTGTCGGGAGTCTTGCAGCACACCCCAGCTGGCTGGCAGCCACTGCGCCGCGACTGTCCCTCTGTCGCCGGACACACCCACCCGATCAAAGCCCGCTCGGCCTCAGCCCAGCACTACCTGCGTCTTCAACGGCCAGTAAAGTCGGAATTTATAGGGTCTGAGTGACAGAGGGAGGGATGGTTTCTCCTGCCGGCCCCAGAAGGAGGGCGAGGGTTGGGCAACAGCTAGAAAAGTCCCCGGCACCAAGATGCAGGAGGCCGCTGCTCAAAAGCTCGAAGGCCGCAGGGGGACTGAAAACAGGCACTGGCTGGCCAATGAAGAGCATGAAGCCCCCTCTGCCCGGCTGGTTCTGACCGTGCCCTCCCAGGCGACGGCTCCGCGCGGACGGGGCACCGGCACACTCATCCCTCCTCAGACAAAGGTCTCGGTGAGTCAAACACTTAATTACCATCTCCCAGGTCCCTCCTGGGCTCAAGCCCAGCGAAAAGCTTTTTAATTAGATGTATTAAAAATACCTAAAAAGGTGATTAATAATGGCAACCTCTTAGAGGTGGAATTATGGGTAATATTTATTTCTTTTTGTATACATATTTCATCTACCCTAAAATGGAAATGTATTATTTTTACAGTTGAAAAAATAAACTTCTTTTCAAGGATAATTAAACCAGGGCACTGAAGACTGAGTGGTCTGTGGTGGCTGAGCGGCCCACTGCCGGGGAACTTGTAGTTGGTGAGAAGACACACTCCAGCGCCTGAAGGTAAGATGAGGGCCGCCTGCATCTGAGCCGTGACCTCAGTCACAACTCTTTCTCCAGAGAGGACAAACAGGTTATTTTGTTTCAGCCATAGCCACGTCCAGCGAATTTATTTTGCCCTCCAACCTCCTGTGACTTGATTTCCCCAGTTGGGACGCAAACGGCTTTCTCCCCGCCTGGCCGCGGTACCTACTTTGCGTGCGGGGCCTGCAGACATGCTCCAGAAGGGGTTCATAGCGCGCCCTCCGAGGAAACCCAGCAGCCCACGTCATCCAACGCTTCCTCCGCAGTCACTCGCCCTTCGAACAGTCGGGAAAGGCAGGACGCCGTCAGCGCAGAGGAGGACACGACGTCACACAGCGTCGCGGTAGGCAGCGGCCCGGGCCCCCCGGCCCCCGACGCCTCCTCCTGCCCACCCTGAAATGCCTGCGGGGGTCTGGGCCGGGCTCTGGCAGGACTCAGGACGGCCAGGGCCACAGTCCGACTTTGGGGCCAGAAACGGGGGACACGGCGGCGGCAGGGGCCGCGGGCAGGAGAGCGGGCGGGCGGGGGCCCGGGGGACTGCGCGTGCCCGGTGCCCGCCGCCCCGGGCCGCGGGAAATCCAGATCCACGGGGGCAGGTTTGAGAGTCTCCAATGACCCGTGTTAACACAAAGTGATGTTCTCGGGGGAACCGCGCAGCCCGGGAGTCGGGCAACGGAAGGGCGGCCGAGCGCTGGGGGCCGGGGCTGGGTGCCAGGGACGCACCCAGGGGCCGAGGAATGCAGAGGCGAGGTCACGTACAGGCCGGCGCGCCAAGGCGCGGATAAGAAGGCGCGTCTCGAAGGTCACAGAGTCAGTGGGTCACTTAGTAAAAACACAAAGGCAGCGGCAGCAAGCCGAGGGCCAGCGCCTCCCGGGGCGCGGGGCGTCCAGCAGAGCTGCCCTCTGCGCCTGCCGGCGGGAAGGGGCAGAGCCGCGATGGACGCGGATCAATAAAGGATCGTGTACCCGACGTCCCGCTCGCAGAAACCTGCTCTCCCCAGGGCCGATGCCCCCGCAAGGGGTGTCGGCCGGCAGGAAGCCACGGGCCGGGGCCAGGCCTGGCAGGGCTCTCTGCGACTCTGCCTCGCGGACAGGGCACAGCCGGGTTGGCTGGGTTTAGGGCGCTGCGGGGGCGATCCCCGGCCGCGCCTGCACGGCAAGGTTGGCCTCAGACCCAGGGGCGCGGGCGCGCCTCCCTGTCACCAGGCCAGACCTGACTCAACGCGGGACCCCATCGCCGGGGACACCGTGCGCCCCACTGCAGAAGCGCGGGGTGGCCCAGTGCCCTGCACGGCCCTTTTCAAGTCTGACACGGCGCATCGACGCTTTGCCTTGAGAAGCAAAACTCTGCTCCGGCCCCGGCCCTCCGGCGGGCGGTGCGGCGGCTGGGCCTGGGCGTCCAGCTCCTCGGCCCCGGCGGTCTCGGCTCCCTTGGCAGGACCAACCTGCCCGCTGATGGCCGCTGCGCACACACGCAGGGTCCGACAGGCCGGACGGCGCGGGCCGTCCTGGTCCTCAGGGAGCCGTGTCAGAATCTCCGCCGCATGAACAAGCCCGCCCGCGCCTCGCTGAGCAGCCGTCGGCCCGGCCCGTCCAGGGCTCAAGGCGAACGGCAGACAGGCGCTGCCGCCCTCCGCCGTGCCCTGCGCCTCCGTGGGCACCGGCCCCGCAGCGGGCAGGCTCGGGAAAGCCCAGATCGGCAGCCACAGGGAGGCCCGGGCAGAGACGCGCCAGCGGGGCCGGCCCAGCTGGCGAGCGCAGTCGGGCGGGCACCGCGCCTGGGGCGAAAACCATCTCGCCTCGAGAATCCGGACGAACCTGTCCCGCGGTGATCAAGGCGCCGGCCCGCCCCGGACCAAGGGCCCCTCCGCTGGCGCGGGTGCCGGGGGCCTCCGGGGCGTGCCCGCCGCCGGGTGCGGGGGTCTGAGCCAGGCGTGGGGACGCGGCCGGCAGGGGGGCTCCAGGGGCCGCGAGCCGACTGGCCCGCCCGCCGCCCGCCCCCCCCGGCGCGGCCCGGCCCCAGGCGCCCCCCCAGAGCCGCCGGCGCCCTCAGCCGCAGGTGCCTGCGAACGCGCACAGGTGCCCGGCCCCGCCCCCGTGTCCCAGCCCGGCCGCCGTCGCCCGGTCGGAGTGCCCAGCGGGGCGGACAACTGCCCGGCCCAGGACGCCGGCGGCCGAGGCGCGCCGACCCCGCAGCCCTCGCCCGCCCACACCCCCTGGCGGCGCCCCTCACCTCCGCCTTCAGCGCAGCGCTCCCCGCTGCTATGCGCCCTCACGGCCCGACAGCATCTCGGCCTCAGCGCCAGGCCGGCCCCTTCGCCAGGCCCGCCCCTCCCTGCTCGGTCCGGGCTCCGCCCCTGCCCGCACCCCTGGGCCGGCGCTTCCGCCCGGCCTCCCCGCGCCTAGTGGCTGCCTTGCCTACTCGTCAAGGGCGCGCTTCCGGGGGCGTTGGGCGGGCCGCACGCCTCCTGCCAATCAAATCCCCTCCGCGGGGTGGGGCGGCGCTCAGCCAGCCCCTTACGTAACCGCGCCCAGAGCGAACTGTCAGTCACCGAAGGGCGGCCGGTAGGTGGGTGAGGAAACAAACAAGCACCCGGACGTAATTGGTCGCGGCGTCCGCCCGTCACCATGGAGACTCGCCCCCGGGCTTGTGTGACCTCCGCAGTCGTTGAGGGGGGCAAGCGAGGCTTCCTCGGCCTGGGCGAGGGCTGGTCAGGGCGCCAGCTGCGCTCCCCTGGGAGGCCCCGCGGCTCCCGCAGGCCCGGGCCCAGCCTGCCGCCGCCTCTGCGGCTCCGTGCGCCCTCGAACAAGCCCCGTCTCTCCCCGCGCCCTCGCCTGCTGGGGAAGCCCCTGGCGGCGTCGGGCCCCGCCCCGCACTGCCCAGTTTTCCAGGGGAGACGCTGCGGGCCCATCGGAACCCAGACCCGGCCCAGCCCGGCTCCCACGCTCGCGCGGCGCCGCCCCCGCCGCCTTACACGGTGCGGCCTGGGGCCTCCGCGCAGCCGCCGCCCCGTCGCACGCCGCGGAGAGGAGCCGCAGATCCTGCGCGGGCCCCCATGGCAGGCGGCCAAGGCGCTAGTTCCCAGGGGGGCTCCGAGGCCCGACTTCCTCCCGCTGGAGACGCGGCGGAGCCACTCCTGTCCGGCCGAGGCCCCTGGGACGGCCGAGGCCCTCAGCGCTCCCCGGGCCGCGAGGCAGCGGACCCCGCAGCGGACCCTGCCCTGCTCGGGCCCCCTCCGGCTCAGTCCCTCTCCCGAGCTCTCATTCTGATCCCGTCCTCTGCCCCCCACCCGGCCCTCCCCCCTTCCCCCTTCCCCGCTTGGAGCCGGCCCTGAGCTGCTGGCCCGCACCCCGCACCCCGCTGCCTGCCCGGCCAGAATCCCAGGCCCGAAGGCCCAACTCGCCGGCGTAGGCGGGAAGAGCGTTTCCCGTAAAGGGCGGCCGCGGGCTTCACGGGAGGGGGTTTCTCACCAGGGGCAGGCCACGGCGTGGCAGCCCCCTCGGCCTTCAGGCCCCGGACGCACCCCCAGGCTGGCGACAGGAGGCCGCCCCCTTCCAGGCACACCCGGCTGCGCAAACGCCCCATCACAAACTCGTTTGCTCAGTGATGTGTTTTCACGCACAAGAGTGTGTTTCCGGGGACAGAACTTCGTCTTGATTTACACGAACAACAAGACCAAGGAGCTGACAGCACCAAACCCAAACCCAGCCCAGGACAGAATGACAGACTGAGGCTGCTAGAGTCCGGGAAGGGGGGCGGGAACAAAGTGGGGGGCGGCCAGCGGCCTAGGGGACAGGACTGTGGGAGCTCTGGGGGGGTGACATACACCTGAGAGGCGTGAATCTAGTCCCCTACGTCATACAGGGCTGTAAAGCAATGTCACCTCAATAAACATGTCTTTGAACCTAGTATTTTGTAGCTGTCATTGGGGGGAGACGGTGTGTATGTATTATGCTGTGTATCCACGTAAGCCATTCAGAAATATTTCACTTCTAAGTCAAAGAACGTTCTCAGGAACAGAAATAAATGATTTCCCATCAAAACAAACAGAAACACGACGCACCTTTCCCCGCAGCGCCGCAGAAGTAACGCCTCGGCTCCACCAGCAATGAGCAGCCCGGCCAGCCGAGGCGCGGGGAGGGTGCCAGCCCGGGCCAGCCAAGGTTCCCGGGGGTGCGGGCAGAGGGGACCAGCCCTGTGACTTGACAGAGCCCTGCGTAGGGGAAGCAGGTGCAGCAGCGCAGGGGAGGGCGCCGGGAGGCCCCTGGCGCGCGGGCCAGAGGGGCTGGGCAGGATTCACAGCCGAAGGGCGTTCCGGAGACATTTTCAGGGGGATTTGAACTTGGCAACGGACTGATTCGGGGTGTGAATAAGATGCGTTTGGCTGTTTCTTCCTGCTGCTGTTGGGGCTCGGTCATCCGTCTGCATCTCTCGCAAGCGGAAGGTCGGGCGCTGTGGGCAGTGCTTCAGGGGCGCCCCCTCACCCTTCCTGGAGCTGCTCGCGGGGCGCTGCGCACAGAGCACGTCCTGAAGGTCAAAGCGGGCGTTGGGCCCTCCCGCGCCCGAGCCGGAGGCCGCACAGGGGTGACCGATGGGACAAACATCCGGAGTCCGGTCAGACTCGCTCTGGGGACAACCGGCTGGGTGAATGCAGCTGACAAGCAAACGTCCTGCTCGGGTGGCGATGAGGCGGCGACGCCAGCAGGACTGAGTGGGGGCGCAGTGGGGCTCCGACCCCAGCTCTGGACCCGTATTTCTTGCTTAGACACCCTGGATCCGACCTGCCTCTCGTGCACCCCAAACTTCCAGAGTATTGGCTGTTTCCCTGCCCAGGATGTAGCAGGTACCAACTCCTGCTTCCTGTGCGCAAGAGAGGAGGTGAGGGCGCCCTAGAGGAGTCGCTAGGCAGGGGCGCTGCCCTCCTCCCGGGGTGCGGCCGACCCCGCGCTTCAGCGACCCCTGCACCTCGCTGTCGCCCTGCTCCGGGCCAGGGGGGTTTGTGTTTCCCGCGGCGACAGGCAGCGCCTCTCTGGCACCCTTGCTTGACCTTCTCATTAACGGACACCCAAAGGCCCGCCTGCGCCCCCCACCCCAGGCCTGTCCCTGGCGGCTGCAGCCAAAGGCGCGGTGGGGCTGTGGGGGTGAAACACCTGGGAGCCCCGCCCAGCGCCGCGCCCGCGCGCGCCCCCT